>CANXYI011105261.1:0-24795 GCA_948208565.1 Hura crepitans | reverse complement strand
ACATCCGCATACTTTTAACCAATTACACATAGTCGTACAACATTAATATCGCAAAATGACTTTATATGGTCCTATGATCACATAATGCATTCATTTATTAATATTACCATAAGAATTCATTATTCATGCATAATTCATTTTAAACCATCACATTACATGCACTCATCATTCATTCATGACATACATACTCAATTATGCATATAATTCCCATTATATCATTAAATGCCCCTTTATGTCAAAATGCACATAATAAGTTCACAGGCATTTTAAACAAATTAATATGATTACATTTACTAAAAATGAGTCATACAGGATGCTCGAAGCTAGCCTAAGCCTTCTCCTTGCCTCGGGAAGCTTAGGTTAATGCTTCGCCTATGAATACAAAAGAGTACAAACTTTAATAAATAATATAAAATAATTCACATATCAAAAAAATATTTTGAGCCTAGATATACACTTTATGACACCTTAGAACCCCATGAAAAATATTAAACTCGAAAAAAAGTACCCGGGAGTTGAGTGGTCACATTCACCTTAAGAATCTTCTTGATTTTTTCTCTTAAAATACTCTGTCGTTCCCGATGATTTTAGTGGCCATAGACTCATCTCGAGATGCTCTTCATTTTAGGTATAATTTTTTTGGATGGGTGGATTTATAAAAGAAGAAAGAGCAAGAGAAAGGAGATGAAGAGGGGGACTGGATTTTAGGATGAGAGGGCTAGAGGAGGAGAGTTATGGTGTGTGGGAAGGAAATTAATTTTTCCCTTTTTATACTTTCCCATAAATAATTTTTTCCTTCATTCAAAAAATTATTATAACCAATAAGAATATCAATTTTCCCTTATTTCTATCCCTAAAATTCCATAAATCTAAGCCCTAAATTCTCTCAAAATCTCAAGCCTAAACTATGACAATAACCTAAAAAATTAATGCATTTTATATCCCAAAAATTCAATAAAAACACTTCTCAATCTCAGAAAATTTTGATTCCAAAGCCAATGGACTATTTAAAATATTTGAGTATTAGGTCATAACATTTTTAGATTATTTTAAGCAACTTTTATTTTATTTAGGGTTCAACTTTGCCTACCACACTATTCATAAGATACTATCGTAAAATCTTATTTAGTATTTTTAACCATCCAAACAACTTCGAATTGGCTTCAAACTTTGCCCAAAATTCTCTCATAATTAATACTAGTTATCAGTACATTTAGTGCGATTTGAGTTTCAAAAAGCATTATTCACCCCGAGAAGTACTATTCATAAGAGTTAAGATTTTCGAGTCATTACATTTGTGATCAAATTAATTTTTGAATGTATGTATGATTTATTATGAATTTTAATGAAATGAATCTATAACCTACAGTTGAGAAAATAGACAAGTTGAAGGACAAAGGGAAAGTGAAGGCATAGGTGGTCCTCAAGAGTGTTTTATAACCCTCTTAGTATGTGTATTCAGATTAAATTGTGTCAAATTAATAAAGTTCCCTAGTTTACATATTATGCCTATATGTGTAATTATGTGCTAAATGTGCAAGCGTGTGTAATTAGTGACATTAATTGTGTTATATGATGAATAAGATGTGTGATGATGCATTTAAGATGCTTGAATTATGTAAAAAACAATTAATGTGGAAGCCATATTATACTTATGGTGCATACATGTGCATTATGTTGTAAATGGGGTGTATTTAGGTGTATAAGCATAATTATGTATGTAAGAGGAAATAAATAAGTTTGAATATATGATAGATGTATAATAAAGCATATTAATTAATGAGAATATCTTAGGGAGTATGTGAGGAAATTATGTCCATATAAGATATTAGTTATACTAATGGTCATTAATTATGCTTAAATAAGATTGATGTGCTTGGCTATGACTTAAATACATGTTATATGAAAAGTTTGATGTGCTTTGGATCTATAATTATGAATGAATAAATGATGACTATAATGGTTGAGTATGTGAAATAATATGAATATGGTGTGAATATAGGTATTATGTTTTATAATGCTTTGGCTGAATCTAATGACATGTAAATAGGTATGCAACCTTAAATTGGTGCTTGTCAAGAGAAGTGCATAAACACAAAAGTATAATAGTTATAATCATCAATAAAATGGTGTTTAAAGTGAGATTATGCTTTAGTATGGCAAGTATGTAAAGGAATTAAAAATTTGCATACTTGAAAGTGTGAGCAATCCCTTAGGACATAATGGAATAAATGACACTCATTAGAGTAATTGGAATGTTGTAAATGTGTGATATATGTGTATACATATATATGGCCTCGAGGGTGTAATTTATGTAACATAATATGCTTAAATGGCAAAATAAGGCTTATACGATAATTTTCCCAGTTTAGTCATTTGTTAACTAAACCAAAGTAACTAAAAGATATAACAAGCTTAAATAAGATGGTGGAACTAAAATTAAACTGTTTATATGTTGACCAATCAACTAGGAAGTTTATAGTAGCTGCTAGGGTACCTCAGTGCTTAGATGTGTTTAGTCTATAGGTCCAATAAATGTCTAACCCGTAGGCGTATACTTTAATCTTTAGATCCATATGAGTGCAGCTACCATTAAGGTTCAGTAAGACCACTGCACATATCCCTATGCTAGTCTAATAGCCAGTAAGGTCAGGAGGGCCATTGCACACTCATGCTGGTGCAGCAGCCGTGAGGACCATTATTTAGGCCACTGCACACCATGATCTCATTATCCATAAGATAATATTTTTACTCTAAAATAGGCATAACAAAACAAACTAATGTAACTTAATCATATAATACATGTTGATATCAATATGGTATAATCTTATGCATAATGCTTGACATGTGATAAATCATGAGCATGATTTATGTTATGTAGATTTAATAATGCATGTTATGGCTAATGTGGCATTTAATGTGATTTTGTGAATGTTATGAATTCTTTACATTCTGTATGTTGATATAAAGGCATAAATGTATAAATTAATTCAATTACACTACTAAGATATTGCTTAGCACATCATTTGTTTTGTGATGCATAGGTAAAGAGATAGTTTAAGCACAAGCCTCGGGACTTCTAGATTATTGAGAGAAGGTCACTTCTTTTGGTTTTATATCTAAAATTATGTGATGTATAGAAAAAGCACTCATGTGATGTTTATAAGGGGAAATAGGCCTAAACTATGTTTGATGTAATCTTTTTAAATTTTATGGTCTATAAAGTGTTCAAAAGTTGATTTTATATTGTCATGTTGCATAATATCTCTTATTGAGGTTAAGATTAACTTGATTGTGTTATTTTTGTGTTGTTGGAGTGATTAAAAGATCATAAAAGTTAGGAAAATGATTGAAAATAATTATAAAAGTGTTGTTTTGATTTATAGGTTAGTATTCATTTTTGGGGAAAGTGTTTAGGTACAACCATTATGCTGTCGAATTTTTGACATGAAGATTCCTGAAAATAAATCTTAATTATGTTTTTAAAAAGTTTTTGGTAACCTATATTTTTATAGGTTTATACATATGCTAAAAATGTGTTTTCAATGTAATAATTTTGGATAAGGATTTTTGAGTTCAAATAACATGTTAGTGTGTGCACTCTTTAGTCGGTCTCGGTGGCTCAACTAGGTAAAGGGTGTCACATGTGGTGGTATTATAACTCTGATTTAGCAGTTCTTAGTTGACATATATGTGCTTTAAAGTTTAAAGTGTACATCACATAATTTATGATATCAAGGCTTATGACTTGTTCTCTTACCTATAAACGAGATGAGTGCTTTAGCACATCATTGTGTTATGGGGTATGCACCACTAATAAGACAAGCTTTACCAATATTTCTATAGGAGATGTTACATATGTTGAGACAGGCTACAACTACTACTCCACCACTAGCATAATAGCCATAAGTTCCTTAGCTTTTCAAAAGACCTATTAGAGAGAGTTAAAAAGATGGGAGCTAAAGACTTCAAGGAAAAAGGCATGGTAAAGCCTAGAAAAGGCAAAGTACTAGTTAGACCGTACAGAGAAGATCATGAAAAAGAAGAGGTGCACCACAAAAGAGAAAGTGATATGGAGCATATCACTCCTATAAGAAGAGCCATCCAAATAGGGGGGAGACTTGACTGAGTACAAAATCAAGGAAAAGATTACATGGGACTTCTTCTTGTCAAAATGACATAAGAAGTACATCATGGTGAACTATTTAGATGACAAAAAATGGTAGTTTATAGATCTCAAGCAAGAACAAAAGTCCATTAGGGAGTATAAGAAAGAGGTTACCATGCTCAGTAGATATACAAAGGAGACTATAACCACCGAAGCTAACAAGTGCAAAAGATTTGAGAAGGACTTATATATAGACATCAAGTCTCTATTGGTCCCCATGAAAATCAGAGACTTCTCACAGCTAGCTTCAATGTGTCATTCCATAGCGAGGGTACAAAAAGAGAAGAAAGAGTTTTATCAGAAGAAGAGATATTTGGGATAAAGAGCATCTAGTACAACTCTATAGTCAAGCAAAAAGATCAAGGGTTATCAGATTAGGGCTTCTAAAAGTTAGTGTAAAGAAACAAAAGTAAGACTAGATAGTAACAATCATAGGCTGCCAGTATGCCAGGGTCTACAACTAAGAGTAGCTAGATACCCCAGTATCTATGTTGTCATAAGTGACATAAGAGGGAGTGTTAAAGGAATAAGACATGTGTCTGTTATGGGTGTGGTTCATCATATCATTTCTATAGAGATTGTCTGAAGGTTTATAGTGCTAGATAGAGATCTACACATACATCTACTAGAGGATAATAAAGAGATCGAGAAGGGAAAGTAGAGGGTGCTCAGAGGGATAGATCAGAGCCTAGAGCTAAGTATAGAGCTCCAGCTCGACAATATGCATTAAAGTATAGGAGTTTGTTGATAAGCTCAATGTCATTACTAGTACCTTTCTTCTCTTTGATCTGAGGTCTATACATTCTTATGTTTGCACACCATGGGCACAAGACTAAGTTTTAGTTTTAGATCCTCTAGACCTAGACATTATGGTTAGTAACTCTATAGGCTAGCATGTGGTAGTTGATAAAGTCTATAAAAAGTGTCCTTTAAAGATAAAAGATCATCAGTTTGTAGTTAACCTAATAGAACTAACTTTTAAGGAATTTGATGTGATATTAGGAATGGATTGGTTGTTCAAGTATCAAGCAATTGTAGATTGCAAATAGAAGAGGTTGACTCTCTGAGCTGATGATGAGGCTAAAATCACAGTTGTATGAGAAAGGACAGACTTTCTATCCAATGTTATATCAATTGTTATAGCTAGGCAAATATTGAGAAAAGGTTGTCAGGCATATCTTGCCCATATATATAATACCAAGATAGGAGAGTCAGATGCTAGTAGCATACCAGTAGTGTTAGAGTATACTGATGTTTTTCCAATATGACTATGCTTTGAGATAGTCAAAGACATATGAGAAGAATTATTGTGTTTGCTCTGAAGATCTAAAGACACTATCTCTATGGAGATAAGTGTTATATATGCATTAACATAAGAGTCTGAAGTATCTTCCTACATAGGAGTTAAACTTGAGATAGAGTAGATAGATGAAGTTGATCAAGGATTATGCATATAGCAGGAAGTTCATGGTAGCCTTGAGAGCCATGAATATCAGATTACAACTTATAGGTGATAATGCCTTATTAGCAAAGAAGCAAGTTAAGCCCAGTTTGCTATAGCAAGTCAAGGATTATTAGAGAGATGATCACACACTAATAAGTGTGATTAGTGTTATCCAAGAGGGGAAGCCTCCTAAGTATGAGATCAAAGGTGATAGTTGTTTATACTAACATGATAGAATTTATGTACTAGACATGGAAGAGATGAAGAAGTAGATTTTGTAAGAAGTTCATAATACTCCTTATACGATGCATCCTAGTGGCACAAAGATGTATCAGGACTTGAAGCTTTCTTATTAGTGGTAAGGCATAAAGAGAGATGTATCAGAGTACAAGACTTAGTGCCTTACTTGTTAGTAAGTGAAGGTAGAGCATAAAGTTCCATCTAGATTGCTTTATCCTATAGCAATTTTTGAATGGAATCAAATAGAGTCACTATGGATTTTGTTTATAGGTTGCCTATGAGAAGGAGCAGAAGCAATTTAGTGTGACACCTATTACCCGATCTGATCACCAAACCCAAATAATGTGTGGCATAGTTCTCGATATCCAATTTGCTCTTATATAAGACCCATACAAATTTAAAACTTTATTTTCTTGATAAAATAATCTTTATAGAAATAAGGGGGTAAGAACGTGAATAAACAAAAACCGTTTTAAAGGTATACTATAAGGGTCCTCATGTCAAAATTCCAATAGCATATCGACTATATCAGGACACTTTCCAAAATAGTAACCTGTAGAAAAATAGCACTTCAATATAATCACAACTCAATCTCATCATCTTCAGGTCTATCTAGCCTTCCAACATCAATCTCAAGGCAACACTCTTCAAGCATTCAATAGGAAGAGATATCATACAAGTCATGTAATCAAACTTAAACTTTAAATAGAGTTCTCATTTTTGTTTTTTTAAGGAGTTACAAAAACATTAATAGTACATATTAGCCCCAATCCCTCATCAATAACACAAGATTACCCATTTCTAAAATATGTACATCACATTACTACATAAAAGAATAAGCAAAATGCCAAAAGTCGCTCTTGCGCAATCTTCCAATAAATGAGGCTTTGACTCTAATTTATGTTCTTTGACATACACATCACAAACATAAACACAATGTGCTAAGCAATAGCTTAGTGGTGAATCCAACATAATATATGTGTATAATATCATATGATCATTTAATTAACATTTATCATTAGTGAATGGTTAAACATACCATATAAGCACATTATATATCATGGTATAAACCAATAATCTTTGATCACATAAGCTTAGAAAACCAAATTTAGCATATCATAGCTTTATGCATAGCAATAAATTGAATGAATATTCCAAGACATAATACAAATGCAATATGTAGTCTTTTTAGTTCAAATTTAGATTTATGTGCCCATACTTGTAAAAGAACAACCAAATTGGATAACTGGTCGGTATAGTGCTCAAAGGCCAAATATTAGCCTAAAAGCCCAAATGATAGCCTGCAGGCTCAAATAATTGCTCAAAGGCCCAAATAGTAGCTCAAAGGTTCAAATGATAGTCCATAGACTCAAATGGTTGCTAAAGGCCAAATGATTGCTCAAAGGCAACTAACAGCTACTATGGGTTGCCTAATTGATCAATCAACCTATCTAACCTAGGTTATCTAAAAGTATAAGCATTTATTATCTATTAATTATTTTGTGAGCAAATCATATATAGGGTTTACATTAACTGCAACCAGTCATATAGCCAATGTCATACATTCATTTCATATGTTAACTTATATAGTCAAAATCATACATGCATAATATATTAGATTCATACCGTAGGAAAAACACATACTTCATATCCATAAAATGCTCAATCATCAATATGTCTCATAATGGCCATTTCGGCCAAGACACATACAAACCCAAATAAACTTATCTAGAACTCATGGGTACAATTTTTATTATATACGTAATGAACATGTCCATTTAGGACTCAATGTATCATGGTATACATGAAGTAAAAGAACACTTGTTACCATATTCTTAGCATTTTATGAGCACTATGACATAACCAATTGTCAAGGAGTTTTTATCATTAAAAAGGGCTATATAACCTCTAAAATGTCTATTAGCCATTTGGCTATCCTAAAAAGAGCATCCTTACATGTATTCTCATACCCTCATGTTCAATTACCCATCACATAAAATAGGCACAAACACAAGTGATTATCTCTAAGCTAACTTTATTAGAAAATACCTAGGCCATCAACCGCTCATACAATTAAATGTCTTAATTCACCATAATCACAACATAAATCACATTCATCTAACTTAAGCTCATATACCTCAAATGGCCCATACACACATAATATAGCCATACATGCGTCAGTCACCAATAAAGGAATCATCATGACACATTCTACATAACATTACATATTACTTCTAATGGATCAAATAATTACATAACACGTTAACATGCCAACATTCCCATTAGGTCAAATTTAAGCCATAACATCATATAGCTAGCCTCTATCATTTTTGCTCACATATATCATCCTCATATCTCCTATCATTCATTCATATAACACACAATTACACATCATCTTAATTTATAAATACATTATACACATCAACATATTAATCCTAGCAATATCATTAATTACATAATGCCAAAACACTATAAATGCCAATTCAACACACTTATATGCACATATTAGTTTGGATTCACATACCAAAAACCCAAAATACACTATTATGAAACCACTAGTTGTTCTCCTTTCCCTTCGCAGTCCTTGATTTATCTGACTCTATTTATACAATTACATGCTCATTTTAGAAAATCTATAATAAATCAAATATAGCTCTAAAAAATAAAACAACCTTATAAACATATTTTTGGGCACCCATAGAGTCTAGAATAAAATACTAAAATTGAAAGAAAAGACCTAAAATGAAAATGGGTTACTTTTTATTTATACCTCTTTTCTTGAAAATCTCTTGATTAAACTATAAAGTCAAGTTTAATCCACCACAAATCCACTTAATTCAAGATGAAACAATGCTTGGAAGTGAGAAATTAGTGTTAGAATGAAGAAGTGAGGGCTAAAAATGGAGTTTGGCCTCTCTCTCTATGGCATTGACAAAGGAGAAATTAGAGGAAGAAGGTGGCTAGTGGGAATAGTGTCTTTGACCATTTCTGTGACCATTTAAATAGAAATTGAATGAATGATTATGATTAAAAGATCAAAGATCCTAAGGCCACCATAAATCTCCTCTTTAATTACCTTTTTTTAATTATTTTTTCTTCAATTTAACCTCAATAACCATTTCTTAAAAATCTAATAAGCCTTTAAAAATATCAAGTTTAAACCTCATAAAAACCTACGATAAAAAAGCTTAAAAAATCAATAAAAATGTGACTTTTATTCATTGCCCAATTTAGTAAAAATACTTTTTGATATCTAAAAATTCCATTTCTATTACCAATGGACAATTTGGAATATTTAAGTATCAGGTTATACTAATCCTAAAATTTTTCTGAGCAAAAACTAAATTATTTTATGGTTTAGCTTTGCCTTTGGCACTATTCATAAGACACTATCATAAAATCTTCTTTTGTGTTTTTAACCATCCAAACGACTTTGGATTGGCTTCAAACTTTGCCAAAATTCTTTCATGATTAACACTTCTCATTAGTCCAATTAGTGTGACTCAGGTTTTGAGAAAGACCATTCATCTTGGGAAGTACTATTCATAAAAATCAAGCTTTTTGGTATGTTACATTACTTCCCTTATTAAAAAAAATTTGTCCTCAAAATTACCTAGATTAAAGAGATATGAGAACCACTATTTTATCTGAGCCTCGCTCTCTCATGTGGCCTCTTTAATGTTGTGTTGCCACCAAAGGACTTTCACCACAAGCACTATTTTATTCTTTAACTCTTTGATCTCTCAGGTTAAAATCTTCACAGGCTCCTCTTCATACAACAAATCTAGCTATATATCCACTTCTCTAACTAATAACACATAAGATAGATCCAATATGTATCTCCTAAGCATCGGCATATGAAAGATATCATATATTTGCTATAGTTCAAGAGGTAGGGCTAGTCTATAAGCTAATGGTCCCATATGTTCTATGATCTCATACAAGCCAATGAATCGTGGACTTAGCTTACCCTTCTTCCTAAACATTAAAACCTTCTTCCATGGTGACACTTTAAGGATAACATTATCACCTACTTCATACTAGATATCTATCCTTTTCAAATCCATATAATATTTTTATCTGTTGGAAGTAGCTTTCAATCAGTCCCTAACTATCTTTAATTTTTCTTCAGCAACCTAAATCAAATCTGAACCCATAATCTTGCTTTCATTAAGCTCATTCCAATGCAAATTAGTCCTAAACTTCCTCCTATATAAAGCCTTATAAAGAGCCATATCTAAGCTTGCCTAATGATTGTTGTTATAAGAAAACTCAACCAAAAATAGATATCAGTCCCAACTACCTTTAAACTTAATGGCACAACTTTTAAGCATATCCTTAAGCACCCTGATAACACTCTCAGACTGACCATCCATCTAAGGATGAAAACTTGTGCTAAAATTAAGCCTTATCCTCAAAGCATTCTGAAGCTTTTAATGGAACTTAAATGTAAACCTAGGATCCCAATCCAAAATAATCAATGATAACACACCATGTAACCAAACAATCTCATCAATATACAACTCTACCAACTTCTCTAGAGAGAAATCCTTCCTCATAAGAATAAAGTGTGCTGACTTGGTCAACCTATCAACCACTACCCAAATTGAATCACACTTATACTTGGTCATCAATAGCCTAACTATAAAATCCATAGTGACCTTATCCCATTTCCATTATGGGATTGTTATAGGATGAAGCAATTTAGATGGAACTTGATGTTTATCCTTAACTTGCTGACAAGTAAGGCATCTGGTCATATACTCAGCTATATCTCTTTTCATACTTGGCCATTAATAAACTACTCTTAGATCTTGATATATCTTGGTACTACCCAAATACATAGCATATAGAGTATTATAAGCCTTTTGTAGAATCTATTATCTCAAATTCTCACTATTAGGCACTACGGATGGTCATGATAATATAAATATCCATCACTCTTGATATCATATTCTATTAACTTCCCCTCTTATATCTAATTTATAACATTTTAAAACTTGTGATCATCTTTCTAAGCATTTTTAACTTCTTACAAAAGACTAGGCTTGATCTATAGCTTAGCTAACAAACTTCCATCATCTAGCAACCTCAAGCTAATGTTCATAGCCTTTAAAGTTGATATGAACTTCCTATGTAAAGCATATGCCACCATAGTTGCTTTCTCTAGATGATTGTTAATAAGGCAATTATAGTCCTTTATCAACTCCATCCATCTCGTTATCTCAAGTTTAGCTCTTTCTACATAGGCAGGTACTTCAAGCTCTTATGATTAGTGTAGACATAACACCTCTCTCTATACAGATAATGCCTCCAAATCTTTACAGCAAACACTATAGCTACCAATTCCAAACCATGTGTTAGGTAGTTCTTCTCATGAGGTTTCAACTATCTTGAGGCATAAGCAACTACTTTGTCTTCTTACGTGAGTGCACATCCTAACCCAGTTAAGGAAGCATCACTGTGTATGGGGAACTCTTTCCCAAACATTGGCCAAACCAAAATCGATGCTTTAGTCAACATACTCTTGAGTGGCTCAAAACTTTCCTGGCACTTGTCATCCTATACAAACTTGGCATTCTTCCTCAGAAGATGTGTCATAGCCACTATAATTAAGGAAAACTCCTTAACAAACCTCCTGTAATAACCTGCCAAACTCAAGAAACTTTGGACCTCTGTAATATTCCTAGGTAGTTTTGACTCTATAACCACTTTAATCTTGTTGGGATCAACTCTTATGCCATCTACCAAAGCTATATAACCTATAAAAGATACTACCTTTAGCCAAAACTCATATTTATTGAGCCTAGAATAGAGCTTCTCATCCCTCAACTTTTGCAAAACAATCCTCAAATGCTTCTTATGCTTATCCTGATTCTTAGAATACACAAGGATGTCATTAATGAAGACCACCATAAATTAATCTAAAAATGCCTAAACATATAGTTCATTAAATCCATAAAGGATATTAGTACATTGGTTAACCCAAATGTGATCACTAAGAACTTGTAATGGCTATGTCTTGTCCAAAATGCCATTTTGGGAATATCATCTTCCTTCACTTTTAATTGATAATACTCAAATCTAAAATCAATCTTTGAGAAGACACTTGCCCCTCTTAGCTAACTAAACAAGTTATCGATCCATGTTAAAGGATACTTGTTCTTGATGGTGACCTTGTTTAACTATTTGTAATTAACACCTCAATAAACCATTCTTCTTCTTAACAAATAGGATCAGTACTCCCTATAGCGATACACTTGGTCTATTAAAATCCTTATCTAGAAGCTCTTGCAATTTCAATTCCTTTAACTCCATAAGAGCCTTCCTCTATAGAGCTATGGAAATAGGTAGTAACACATCTGTCACAAACTCAAACTCTCGATCAAGTGGTAAATCGGGTAGTTTTTCTGGGAAAACATCTTTAAACTTTGACACAATAGGTATCTTACTCACTTCTATCTCCACCCTTCTAGTATCAATCACATGAACAAGATAGGCTTAGCAACCCTTCCTAATGGACCTTTTCACAATAATAGCTAATATCACATTGAACATATAGTCCGATCTCTTACCCGCAACTATCACTTCTGAATTACTGGATTAAAGTGTGATCCTTTTCTTTCTGCAGTTCACCACTACATGATACTTGGATAACCAGTCTATTCCCAAGATTATATCAAACTCATTAAAAGGCAATTCAATGAGATTGCAAAGAAAGCATGTCCTTAAGACTGATAATGGATAGCCTTTATATGCTTTATTCTCAATTACATGCTACCTAATTAGGTTGCTAACTAAAATGTCAAGATTAAGGTCTTCTGACTCTAACCCTTAATCTAAAGCCCATGTAGTACAGATATAAGAGTGTGTAGACCCCGAATCTATAAGTGCTAAAGCAAGTAAATCAAATAGATAGAAAGTACCTACTATAACATCTAGGGAGTTCACATCCTCTTTAGCCCTGATGGCATACTGCCTGGCTAGATTTCTACTCTTTGACTTATCCTTCTATTTGCCCTCAGCTCAATTCTAACATCCCTCTAATCTCTTCTCTGAGAATGATCTATAGGCTTGGTAGGATAATCTTTAAGCATGTGACCCTTGGAGCCATATCCTTAACATAACCCTGGTATAGCCTTTCTGTATGTGCCCTTATGTCTTCTATTACATAACTTACAATGTGGCACAAGACCATTAACAACTGTGGATCTTGAGGTGCCTGAAGTCTGTGTCTACTATCAGGACTTTACTTTGGATCCTTGTCTTAACTTTTAAGTCTAATCTTATTTTTTACTCTATTGATGCTTAGACTAATCTCCCTTTTATTTTTTTATCAACTATAGACACTAAGCTTCCTTAGCCCTATCTGAAAGACCTCTTTTTTTTTATAACCATCCCTCTTTTCCTTTAGCTTATAAACTAATTTAATTAGCTAGCATACTGCAAGTAAAGCAAAAAAATCTCTGATCTTTATGGGGAGAATCTAGAGCATAATGTCATAGTTTAGCCCCATCTCAAACTACTTGCAGCACTTTTCTTCTATAGCAATAATTGCCTTAGCATACCTATAGAGCTTAGCAAACTCTCTCTCATACTCTAAGACCATTCTGTGCCCTTGCCTTAGGTCCATAAACTCTCTCATCTTTTAATCCAAATAATGCTTCATAATATACTTTTTCTTAAACTCATAGAGAAAGAACTCCTTAGTAAGATCTCTGGTGCCATGTGCTTTGTAATGGTCTCCTACCACTTGAGAGCTTCTTCAGACAACATAAATGTGGCACAAGCTGTATACTACTCTTGTAGGCATCTCAACTACTGCAAAATCTATAGTATATTGTCCATCTAATACTCGGCTTTACTGGATCATCCCTATTCCTCTGCTTTAAAAAACTCAACCCCATTTATCAATAATCTCCCTAGATATATCCTTTGGATAAGTTGGGGCTCTTGTTGTATTAGTGGAGGTTATGGAGTAGGTTATGTATTAGCAGTAATAGTAGTAGCAACAGTCACTTGTTTGAATGACTCTAGCATCGCTTCTAACTATGGAGGTTGATCTCGATGTCCATAGGCTACTTGCCTAGCCACACTTTTAGAACCTACTTTAGCCCTAGCTATAACTTGCCCCTTAGAAATCAGAGTATAACTATCAACCTTCTCATCATCTTGCATTGTACTTTGACTTGTGGTTAAATCTATAGGAAAAAGAAAAAAATAGATTATAAGCCTCATATGCATAATAATATGATGTATACTTTCTAAATCTTAAGGCACTCTTATGTAATCCATATATATATTGAGGAATGCCTAAACCAAAGTTCTAATACCACTAAATGTGACACCCATTACCTAATCCAATTATCAAACCCGAATAACGAATGGCACAATTACTAATATCTAATTCGCTCTTATATAAAACCCATAAAAGTTTAAAAGTTTATTTTCTTAATAAAATAATCTTTATATAAATAAGGTGGTAAAAATGTGATAAACAAAAACTATTTTAAAGGTGTATTATAGAGGTCATCATGTCAAAATTTTAGTAGCATAACGGCTGTATTAGGACACTTTTCCAAATAGTAACCAATAGAAAAATAGCACTTCAATATAATCATAACTCAATATCATCATCATTGGTCCATCTGAGCCTTTAACATCAATCTCAAGGGAACATTCTTCAAGCAGGCAATAGGAAGAGATATCATACAAGTCATGCAATAGAAGTAAAACTTTAAATAGTATTCTCATATATGTTCTTCAAAGGAGTCATAAAAACATTAATAGTATAGATTAGACCCAATGACTCATCAATTACACAAAAGTGCCCATATCTAAAATATGTACATAATTACAACACAAAAGAATAAGCAAAATACCAAAAGTTGTTCTTGTTCAATCTTCTGATAAATGAGGCTCTGACTCTAATATATGTTTCTTTGTTTTATGCATCATAAACATAAACACGATGTGCTAAGTAATAGTTTACTGGTGAATCCAACATAATATATGTGTATAATATCATATGATCATGTAATTAACATACATAATTTATGAGAGGTTAAACAAACTATATACGTACATTATATATCATGTTATAAACCAATAATCTTTAATCATATAATCTTAGAAAACTAAATTTAGTATAACATAGATATATATATAGCAATAAATCCAATGAATGTTCCAAGACATAATACATATATAACATATAGCCTTTTTAGTTCCAATTTAGATTTTTGTGCCCATACTTGTAAGATAATAACTGAAGTAGATAACGGGTTGGTATAGTGCCTAAAGGCCAAATATTAGCCCCAAGGCCCAAATGATAACCCGCAGGCTTAAATAAAAGCCTAAAGGCTTAGAGAATTGCCTGAAGGCCTAAATAGTAACCTAGAGGCTTAAACAATAGTTCATAGACTCAAAGGGTTACCTGAAGGCAACTAGTAGCTACTATAGGTTCCCTAGTTGATCGATTAACCTATCCAACCTAGGTTGTCTAAAAGTATAGGCATATCTTATCTTTTGATTATTTTATGAGCAAATCATATATGAGGTTTACACAAACTATAATAAATCATATAGCCAATGTCATACATACATTTCATATGTTAACTCATAGAGTAAAAATCATACATGCATAATATATTAGATTCATAACGTAGGAAAAACATATGCTCCATATCCATAAAATGCTCAATAAAAAATATGTCTCATAATGGCCATTTCAGCCAAGACATATACAAGCCCAAATAAACTTATCTAGAACTTATGTGCACAATTTCTATCATATACATAATGAACATGTCCATTTAGGACTCAATATATCATGGTATACATGAAGTAAAAGAACACTTGTTACCATAATCTTAGCATTTTATGGGCATTATGACATAACCAATTGTCAAGGAGTTTTTATCATTAATAAGGGCTAGATGAACTCTAAAATGTCCATAGGCCATGCACTAACCTAAAAAGTGCATCCTTATATGCATTATTATAACCTTATGTTCAATTACTCATCGCACAAAATAAGCACAAACACAGGTGATTGCCTCTAAGCTAACTTCATAAGAAAATACCTCGGACATCAACCACTCATTCAATTAAATGCCTTAAATCACCATAATCACAACATAAATCACATTCATCTAACTTAAGCTTACATACCTCAAATGGTCGATACATACAAATATATAGCCATACATGTGTCGATCACTAATAAAGGAATCATGATGACACATTGTACATACCATTACATATTACTTCTAATGAATCAAATAATTACATAATACATTAGCATGCCAATATTCCCATTAGCTCAAATTTAAGCCATAACATCACATAGCTAGCCTCTATCATTTCGACTCACATATATCTTCCTTATATCTCTTACCATTCATTAATATAACACATAATTACACATCATCTTAATTAATACATACATTACACACATCAACATATTAATTATCCTAGCAATATCATTAATTACATAATGCCAAAACACCATAAATGCAAATTAAACATGCTTATATGCATATATTAGTTTCAATTCCCATACCAAAAACCAAAAATACATCACTACAAAGCCATTAGGCCTTTATCTTTCCCTTCGAGGTCCTCGATTTATCCAACTTTGCATATACAATTTTAAGCTCATTTTAGAAAATCTATAATAAATCAAATATAACTTCAAAAAATAAAATAACCACATAAATGTGTTTTTGGGCACCAATATAGTCTAGGAAAAATAACAAAATTAAAAGAAAAGACTCGAAATGAAAAAGGGTTACTATTTATCCATACCTCTTTTCTCGAAAATCTCTTGATTAAACCATAAAATCAAGCTTAATCCATCACAAATCCACTTAATCCATGATGACATAAGGCTTAGAAGTGAGAAATTAGTATTTGAATGAAGAAGTGAGGGCCAAAAATAGAGTTTGACCTCTCTCTCTATGATGTCAGTAAAGGAGAAACAAGAGGAATAAGGTGGCTACTAGGAATAGTGTCTTTGACTAATTGTTTGACCATTTAAATAGAAATTGAATGAATGGTCATAATTAAAAGATAAAATATCTAAAGGCCACCATAAATCTCCTCTTTAATTACCCCTTTTTAATTCTTCCTTCTTTAATTTAACATTAATAACCACTTCTTAAAAATCCAATAAGCCTTTAAAATATCAACCTTGAACCTCATAAAAACATGCAGTCAAAAAGCTTGAAAAATTGATAAAACATGACTTTTTTCATTGCCTGATTTAGTAAAAATACATCCTAATATTTAAAATTTTCAATTCTAGTGCCAATGGAATATTTGGTATATTTAAATATCAGGTTTTACTAATCTTAAAATTTTTCGAGCAAAAATTGAATTATTTTACAATTCAGCTTTACCTATGGCACTATTCACAGGATAATGCTGTAAAATCTTCTTTTGCATTTTTAACCATCCAAACAACTTCAGATTGGCATCAAAATTTGCCTAAAATTCTTTTATGATTAATATTTCCCATTGGTCCAATTAGTGTGACTTGTGTATTGAGAAACACTATTCATCCTAGGAACTACTATTCAATAAAGTCAGGATTTTTAGGATGTTACATTTAGTATGGGTTGTAGTGGATCTTTTAACCAAAACTACCAATTTTATACCATTAAGGATGGATTATTCCTTAGTGAAACTAGTAGAGTTATATGTTGATGAGATTGTTAGGTTGCATGAAGTGCCATCTTCCATTATATTAGATCGAGATCCAAGGTTCATGTCGAGATTTTGAAAGAAGATTCATAATACCTTGGGCACTCAATTGAGTTTTAGCATGGCATTTCATCCATAAACTGACAGAGAATCAGAAAGAGTCATTCAAGCAAACCTTTAATACTTGAGTGATTTGATGTTAAGTAATATATGATGTTATGTTGATGATGAAGCATAGTTAATAGGTGCTAGAAGATATGATGAGGAGTTATACCACTGACTTTAAGGGTAATTGGGATCGTTATTTGTCATTAGCAGAGTTTGTTTATTACAATAGCCACTAAGTGAGCTTAGGTATGGCTCCGTATGAGGCATCATATAGAAGAAAGTGCAGAACTCCCTTATGCTGGAATAAGCTCAATGAGACTAAGCTCACGGGACTAGATTTGGTTAAAGATGAAAATGAAAAGGTGAAGATCATCATAGAGAGATTGATAGTAGCTTTTGACAGATAGAAGTCATATGTTGATTTAAAGAGAAAAGATATGGAATAAGGTGGGAGACAAAGTATTTCTTAAGGTTTCACCTTGGAAGAAGGTTATGTGATTCAAAAAGAAAGGAAAGTTAAGTCCTAAGTTTATTAGGCCATACAAAATAATAGAACGTGTGTGATCAGTAGCCTATAGACTAGGTTTACCTCCTAAACTTTAGTAGATCCATGTTTTTTTTCACCTATCCATGCTTAAAGGATACAGATCAGATCCTATAAATGTTTTGTTAATAGAAGAGGTTAAGGATAACCCAGACTTATCTTATGGAGAAGAACCTATAAAGATTTTAGATAGAGAGGTGAAAAAGCTTCGAAGCAAAGCAATACCCATGGTGAAAGTTCTCTAGAAGCTATATAGGAAACTGAAGCTCAGATGAGAGAGCAATATGCACAATTTTTTTAGCCAGGTAATGTTAAGGACAACATTTCTTTAAGAGGGGAAGAAATGTAATACTCAAAAAATCCTAGTGTTATGAATAATACTTCCCGAGACGTGAATAGTATTTCCAGAGGCCAAGGGCACTAATTTTACTGAATGGAAGTATTCATTATAACATAATTATGGGTGAAAATTGAAGTCAAAATAAGGTCATTTAGGTGGTTAAAAATGACAGTTAAATATTATGGCAATGTCATGTAAATAGTAACCTAGTTTTAGTTGAACCGTAAAATAATTAAAGTTGCTTAGAAAATTTGAGCATTTATATGACTTGATACTCAAAAATTCTAATTAGCATATTGGCACTGCAATTGGAATTTTTTTGAGTTTGGGACGTATTTTTACTTAAATTGGGTAATATAAAAAGTAGCCAATTAATTCAATTTTTTTTTCATTTTTTAAGCTTCAGTTTTTAAAGGGTTGCGAGGCCTAAATTAATTTATTTTTTTCATGTTAATTGAGGTTAAATAAGAGAAGGAGAAATAAGAGGAAAAAAGAGAGGAGAAAATAGAAATAAAAATGATTTTTTTCAAATACTATTAATAGGGTCAAATTTTTTAATTTAGTTAACATTTCAAAAAAACAAACCTCATCCCCTCTCCTCTCCCTTGGGCTGACAGCTTTAATAAAGTTTCTTCTCTATTGGTGATTTCTCTCCCTTTAATTTAACATCATTTTCCTCTATTTGATTATAAGTAATGAGTCTCCATGACCTCTAGGGCCCATTTTAAGCAGAAAATTCAAAGAAAATTGAAGGATTTTGCCTAGTTTCAATCTTAATAAATAGTAACCAACTTTGGTTCGGCTAAGAATTTTTGAAACCCGATATTTTTCCTATGTTCCTAAGGTGTCCAAGAGTCATTATATTTGATCAGATTAATTTTTGAATGCATGTATGATTTATTATGGATTTTAATGAAATGAATCTATAACCCGCACTTGAAAAAACCTACAAGTCACAAGATAAAGGGAAAGTGAAAGAGTAGGTAGTCCTTGGGTGTGTTTTACGACCCTCTCAGTATGTGTAATTAGATTAAATTATGTCAAATTGATGAAGTGCCCTAGTTTACATATTATGCCTATATGTTTAATTAGGTGCTAAATGCTTAAGTGTGTGTGTAATTAATGACATTAATTATGTTATATGATGAACGAGATATGTGATTATACATTTAAGATGCTTGAATTATGTAAAAAAAATTGTTGTGGAAGCCATATTATGCTTATGGTGCGTACATGTGCATTATGTTGTAAATGGGATATATTTAGGTGTATAGGCATAATTATGTATATAAGTGGATTAAAATGAGTTTGTATACATGATAGATGTATAATGAAACATATTAATTGATTAGAATATCTTAAGGAGTGTGTGAGGACATTATGTCCATATAGGATGCTAGTTATACTAATGGTGATTGATTATGCTTAAATGAGATTATTGTGCTTGCCTATGACTTTAATACATGTTATATGAAAAGTTTAATGTGCTTTAGATCTATAATTATGAATGAATAAATGATGACCATAATGGTTGAAGATGTGAGATAATATGCATGTGGTGTGAATGTAGGTATTATGTTTTATAATGCTTTAGCTAAATGGCCTAATGACATCCAAATGGATATGCAACCTTGAATTTGTGCTTGTCAAGAGAAATGCAAGAACATAAAAGTATAATGGGTATGACATGAATAAGGTGGTGTCTAATGTGAGATTATACTTGATTATGGCATGTATGTAAAGGAATTAAAAATTTGCATACTTGAAGTGTGAGCAATCTTTTATAAGGCATAATGCAATGTGATTATGATAAATATAGATAGCAAGCAAAGTGTCATGGCTAAACGAACATATATGTGGCAATAATATGTTTGAGTTGTATTATGTGCCTATATAAGGTATTACACTATCATGTAATGTCGTGATGCATTTTATGATGGGAATTGTGCTTAATGTATCTTGAATGGGCTTATGTAACCATGGAATGAATATAGCAATTTTATGACATAATGGAATAAATGACACTCATAAGAGTAATTAGAATTCTATAATTTTCCCTATTTAGTCATTTGTTGACTAAACAAAAGTAACTAAAAGCTATAACAAGCTTAATAAGATAATGGAACTAAAATTAAACTATTAATAGCCCATATGAGAAATAATTGAGTATGGATAGGTTGATAGGTTAAATAAAGAGTTCATAGTAGCTACTAGGGTACCTCAGTGCCTAAATGCATTTAGTCCATAGGTCTACTAAATGTTTAACCTATGAGCTTATACTTTGATTATCAGATCCATATAGGTGCAGCCACTATTAAAGTTCGATAGGGCCATTATACATATTCCACATTAGTGTAATAGCTGGCAAGGTTTAGGAGGGCCACTGCACACTCATGCTAGTGTAGCAACTATAAGGTCCATAACAAGTGCCACTACACACCATGATCTCATTATCCATAGGACAATCATTTTACTCTAAAATAGGCACAATAAAATAAATTAATGTAACTTAATCATGTAATGCATATTGATTTGGTATGATCTTATGCATTATGCATGATATGTGATATGTATTAAGAGTGATTTATGTCATGTAAATGTAATAATGTTTTTTTATGGCTAATATGGCATTTAATGTGTTTTTGTGAATATTATGAATTCTTTACATTTTGCATGTTGATATAAAGGCATAAAAACACAAATTAATTCGATTACACCATTAAGCTATTACTTAACACATCATTCATTTTGCGATTCGTAGGTAAAAAGGTAGTTTAAGTACAAGCCTCAAGACTTCTAGATTATCAAGAGAAGATCACTTCTTTTGGTATTATTTTGGGTTTTGTATCTAAAATTATGCGATGTATAGGAAAAGCACTCAAGTGATGTATATAGGGGAAAGGGTCCTAAATTGTGTTTGATGTAATCTTTTTAAATTTTATGGTCTATAAAGTGTTCAAAAGTTGTTTATATATTATTGTGTTGTATAATGTCTCTTTTTAGGATGAGATTGACTTGATTGTGTTATTGTTGTATTATTAGAGTGATTAGAGGATCACAGAAGTTGGGAAAATGATTGAAAATAATTATAAAATTGTTATTTTTATTTGTAAGTTACTATTCATTTTTAGGAAAATGTCCTAATATAGCTATTATGCTGTCAGATTTTTGACACAAAGATTCTCAAAAGTGAATTTTAACTATGTTTTTGAAAAGTTTTTAGTAATGTGTATTTTTGTAAGTTTATGCATGTGCTAAAAATATGTTTTCAACATAATAATTTTGGATAAAGGTTTTTAAGTTTAGATAACGCATTAATGTGTGCACTCCTTAGTCAGACTGGTGACCGACCGATGATTGAACCAAGTAAAGGGTGTCACAAGATCTGATTACGGATGTAAAGGAAAAGGTGAAGATCATTAGAGAGAGATTGAAAGTAGCTTCTGATATACAGAAGTCATATGCTGATCTGAAGAGAAACAAAGTGGAATACGAGGCAGGAGACAAAGTATGTATTAAGGTTTCACCTTGAAAGAAAGTTATGCTATTCTAAAAGAAAGGAATGTTAAGTCCTAGGTTTATTAGGCCATATGAAATAATAGAATGTGTGGGACTAGTAGCCTACTGACTAGCTTTGCCTTTTAAACTTTAACAAATCCATGATATCTTTCATGTATCCATGCTTAGAGGATATAGATCGGATCCTATACATGTATTGTTAATGGAAGAGGTTGAGGTTAACCTAGACCTGTCTTATAAAGAAAAACCTATAGAAATTTTGGACAAAGAGGTGAAAAAGCTTTGGAACAAAATAATACCCTCGGTGAAAGCTCTCTAGAAGCACTATAGGATAAAAGAAGCTAAATAGCAAATGGAAGCTCAGATGAAAGAGCTATATCCCCTATTGTTTGAACTAGGTAATGTCAAGAGTGACATTTCTTTTAAGAGGGGAAGAAAAGCAATGCCCAAAAATTCTAGTGTTATGAATAGTACTTCTTAGGATGTGAATAGTGTTTCCCGAGGTCGAGGCACTAATTCTTCTTAATGAAAATATTAATTATAACATAATTATGGATGAAATTTGAAGTCAAAATGAGGTCGTTTAGGTGGTTAAAAATGACATCCAAAATTTTACAACAGTGTCACATGAATAGTGACCTAGTTTTAGCTAAACTAAAGAATAATTAAAAATTGCTCAAAAAATTCTAGGATTTATACAACTAATATTCAAAAATTCTAATTAGCTTGTTGTCACTAGAATTGGAATTTTTAGAGTTCAGGGAGTATTTTTACTTAAATTGGGTAATATAAAAAGTGGCGATTTAATTCAATTTTTCTTGTATTTCGAGCTCTAATTTTTAGAGGGTTATAAGGCCTAAATTAATTTAATTTTGGTGTGATAATTAAGATTAAATTGAGGTTAAAGAGAAGGAGAAATAAAAGGAAAAAGAGAGAGGAGAAAATGGAAAAAAATGATTTTTTTCGAATAATATAAATAGGGTCAAAAATTTTTAATTGGTCAAAATTTCTACAAAAACTCCTCCCCCTTCCTCTCCTTTGAGCTAATGGCAACTCCATTGTTGACTTCTCTCTCTTCAATCTAACCTTGTTTTGCTTTATTTAATCATAAGTTATGAGCCTCTATGACCTCTAAGGCCCATTTTGAAAAAGAAATTTGAAGAAAATAGAAGGATTTTGCTCGATTTTAAGCTCAATGAATAGTGACCAACTTTGGTTCAAGTAAGAATTTTTTAACCTTGATATTTTTCTTATGTCCCTAGGGTGCCTAAGAGTCATTATATGTAGTCAATTGATTTTTTAACGCATGTATGATTTATTATATATTTTAACAAAATGAATATATAACCCGCAATTGAGAAAATTGATAAGTTATGAGACAAAGGGAAAGTAAAGTTATAAGTAGTTCTCGAGAGTGTATTATGACCCTCTCGGTATGTGTAATCAGGTTAAATTGTGTTAAATTAGTGAATGCCCTAATTTACATAATATGCCTTTATGAGTAATTATGTGTTAAATTCTTAAGTATGTCTAATTAATGGCATTAATTGTATTATATGATGAATGAGATGTGTGATGATGTATTTAAGATGCTTGAATTATGTATGAATGGATGTGGAAGCCATATTATGCTTATGGTGCATATATGTGCATTATGATGTAAATAGGGTGTAAGTAGGTGTATATGCCTAATTATGTATGTAAATTGATTTAAGTAAGTTTGTATACATGTTAGATGTATAGTGAAGCATATTAATGGATAAGAATATCTTAGGAAGTGTAGGAGTATATTATGTCCATATAGTATGTGTGTTATGTAAATGGTGAATTGTTATGCCTAAATGAGATAATATGCTTGCATATGACTTCAATATATGGCATATGATATGTTTGGTGTGCTTTGGATGTATAATGTGATTTCAGTGAATAAAAGCCATGTGAATGGATGTGTGGCCAAATGGGTATAAAAGCATGCATGTGTATGTGTGACATAAATAGGTATGTTATAAATGATGTATACATATGTATGTGTTCAGGTGCACAAATAGACATAAAAATGAGTCATGTATGATATATGCATGATGAATGGTGGGGCATAAGGCTTGGTGGCTGATTGACCCTTGGTGTATATTTGATAGTGTAAGTTGGATTATTTAAGGCATTATAATTATGAATGAATGAATGATGACTATTATGGTTGAGTATATGAAATAATATGCATGTGATCTGTGAATGTAAGTATTATGCCTTATAATGCTTTTGCCGAATGGCTTAATGACATGCTATGGGTACAGCCAATCCACTAAATGTCTGACCCACAGGCTTATATTTTTTATCTTTTGATCCATACAGATGTAGCCACCATTAAGGTCTAATAAGACCACTACCCATACTCTATGCTAGTGTAGTAACTGATAAGTTCCAAGAGTGCCACTACACACTCATGCTAGTTCAGTAACCATAAGGTCTATAATGAGGGCCACTGCATTCTATGATCCTATTATCCATAAGATAATTGTTTTTCCTCTAAAATGGTCATAATAAATCAGTTAAATGAATGTAATTACATAATGCATATTGTTGTTATTGAGGCATGGTTTTATACATAGTATATGATATGTGATGAGTAGTAAGCAGGTTTTATGTTATGTAAATGTAATAATGCATGCTATGGTTCATGTGGCATATAATATGATTTTGTGATTGTTATGATTCTTTACATCCTA
>CANXYI011105022.1:0-10145 GCA_948208565.1 Hura crepitans | reverse complement strand
CCATAAACTTATTCCCAACATGTCACAAAATACTAAATTTACATTTGAGCTAATGTATAACAAAGGCAAGCATCCATAACCTTCAAATTCAGTAAGGGAAATAAGATTAACTTGCAAATTTCTTGAAATAAAATTCCTAATTCACAAAGTAGTCCCTTAATCAACATTTTTTTAAAGAATAATTAAAGCCTAAGCTTAACAATCTAGCCATTACAATTAAACATTCGACCTCCTAGGCACCTCAAAACATGAAGAAAGAGCTAAAAGTCCACTTACCACACACTTTAAAGGTGCCATCCTCATTCTACCCCTTGCTAGCTGGCCAATTCTAGCCTCCATAGTAGTTTTGTTCTTCCTCCCTGACCCACCATTTGCCATCCCATAGCCACTAATACATTATAAACTTATACACACATGTCTTAGCTATAATTTGGCATAAAGAATTATTGAAAAAGTCTAAGAAATGGGGTAGATACAGCCAAGAACTCACCTCACATACACAATTCTGGACTATTCTAAGTCTGTTCTTGTTTGATTTTTTCCCCCAAATGGAAACTTCTTTTGGCATGATTCTTTTTCCTACAAGTTCCTAACATCAAAAAGGAATTTTGGCCACTAGAATCACCCTATTTGGATGTTAGATCAAAATGTTATGGCCTAAATAGTGAAGGCCTAGTGTTAGTTTTCTAGCAGGAAAGGGAAGAATGCATTTTGTTTCGTACAAGTGGAATTCCACTTGTCATGGCCCATTTGCCATTTGGGAAGTGGGCTATGACACTTGGCATTACTATGTGCCCCATATGGCCACTTCAACCTAGTCCCAATAATTCCCAAACCATTCTGAATTTTTTTGGTGAAACTTTGAAAAGTCATAGAAATTCATTTGAACATGCAAAAATTACACAGTTTGTTTTAAAATACCTATTTTAATCCCCTCTACTTGCTCGTATGTTTTCGTGGCAAAATTCCATCAATAGTGATATTTTCATATTGCCTCAGTTTGCATGCCAACCTCAAAAATTATAAGATTTTGCAAATGACCTCCGTTTCAAAAAATTTTTTCAATGTTATACTTAGTATGATTTTCTAGCTTCAGGGTCTAATATTTTCAAGTCTGTCTGGGCACATCTCGGGTCAGTCTCAGCTCGAAAAAAGTTTTTATTGGCCTGATGGGTAGCTTATATCCCGTAATGAATTATTGGTTCTGCTAAATTTTTTTATTTTGTCTTTTTCATCATTTTAGAGCCCGTTGAAGTTTTACAACCGGTGCCATTACCTTGGTCCACTTGTAAGTGACCCAGCACCTCAAGTGTACTCCTCAAACACTATGGCACTATTCACAAAGCCTCAGGACACGGGTGTTACATTAATGTTAATATCAAAATCTCATTCAACAAGACAAGATAAAGAATTATTATTCTTGTTCAAAAGAAAAGCAAGTTCTAATACTAGTTTTAAGGCAAGTGCAAATGATATGTTTGTAGAGAAAATAAAACAAATCTTACTCTATTTTGCACTCATAGGTCTGTATCACCATTGTTTAACTGCTTACTACTCTTTACTCTATGTATATTAGAAACCAAATGAGAACCACAATTGGTATCTAATACCTATCTATAATTTCTAATAATAGTACTTGTATTATTCTTAATAACCTTAATACCTAAGGTGGAAGCATCTTTATGCTTCTCCTTCTTGTGAGACTTAAGGTAAGCCTTGCAATTCTACCTCTAACAACCAATCATACCTTAATGGAAGCAAGTCACTTTAGAGCTAGTCTCTTTGGCAGCAGTGGCAGTGGTAGTAGTAGTAGGCTTTTTGCCTTTGCCCTTCTTCACCCCACTATGGGCTTTAGTTTTCTTCTTCATTCTCTTCCTTTTCTTCTTGGAAGTAAAAGATTTTATGATCATTACTACCTTACAATTCTTTTTCATATCATCCTCAATAGTCTTGAGCATATTCAACAACTCAGGGATCATTATTTAAATCTTATTCATTTGACAATTAAGAGAAATTTGTGCAAAACTATCTAGCAATGACTAAAAGATCAAGTACATATATAAATCATGATCCATCACAAAAAGCCCAAAGCACTTAATTACTTAATATACCAAATCATCTTCAAACCATGATGAATGGTTGAATTCCCTTCCACCATTCTATAATGGAATAGGGCTTTAGATAGCTCATATCTTTCAATCTTACTCTGCTCATCAAATAGTTCATGTAAGTGAATTAAAATGGCATAAACATCCATATGCTCATGCTGCTTCTATAGTTTAGGAGACATGGATACCACTATAATATATGTTGCTAGGTTTAAGTCCTCTTAATGTTTAACATATACTAATTAAGCATTTGCATTAGCACCATCCTTAGCGATAGGTGGCAATTACTTCTCTAAGTCATAACCTGGCTACTCACTCCTTCGAACAATTCAAATGTTTTGAAGATAATTAATTTAGGCCTAGTTAGTTTATTAGTATCTAAAACTATTCGTAGATTTATGTTTAATGTACTCATGATGTAGAAATGACAACCTACATGTAAAGATTGAAACACGTTAGAGTATAATTATGTATGTGAATGCATTTTATAAGGTCTTTATAAAATCCATATGTGCTCCCATTATATTATTGCAGATTTCATATCGATTCAAGAAAACCTAATGGTTTTCCTAGTAAGATAGTACTTATCTCTCTTTAAGGTAGAACCTTTAGTTTGCTTAGTAAGCACCATATGATAATTGCATCATATGCAGCTATTGATCATTAGGTCACCAACTCTTGGTGTATAGTATAACATACATATTTCCCCAATCTTACCTCTAGAACTATTACCCTTAGCATTCTATGTGAATAATTCAACCATTTCTAACTCTGATTGAGAAATTGATCCAAACCAATTAGGATTAGTTCTATTAATCAGTGACACCTTTTTAAACCTATAATGGTAAGTTTTATCATATATAAAATGATCTATAAGTCGTGAAACTCATGGCCAATGAAGGAAAAAACTTAACATCACATAGTACAAAATTACGACAATCTTGATTAGAAAGCAAGTTACTAAATCTCATTCATATCCAAATGATTTTTACCACTCATAAAATTTCAAATAGCATCATAAATATAATATATTTATGAAAAATAGTTTTGGAAATATTCCAAATTAATCGAATCAATTTGCACAAATATTGTGCAATTTTTGATTTAACACCACTCTAAAATCCGAAACTTTGAAATAAATAATTTCCATTCTCGTCAAAATTAATTTTTATACAAGTATTACTAGAATTAAAATCATATATTAATTCATGATGTAATATCCATAAAATATTTAACTGAATCAAAATTGTGAACCATCGAGGCAAAAAACCCTCTTATGTGCATAAACACACTTATATGCATAGAAGGATTTTTTTTTTCTCTAAAATTTGAGTATAACATACAATCAATTCTTCAATTCTCAAATTAATTCCTGTTAAATAAATTAAAATCACATTAAAGTTATTTTAGACATATATATCGAGAATTAACACATGACACTAAACTAAAGAAATCAAAATCACATGTATTTTTAAATCAACTATAATCAAAATTTACAAAATTTTGATTCTTTGGTGGAACCTTGCTTTGATACAATATTTGTTTTTTTGAGACATATGCAACAAAATTTTAAAATTTTGAGAAAACCAAACATCAATTAAGACCCCAAAAAATCAAATCGTTATTTACAATAAACTAGTAAGGTTTGAATGTTTACCATAAACAACTTCTAGCATATTTCTTTTATGCTTTTGATACTAGGTTGTATCAAATCACAATGTTTCTCAAGATTGGTAGCACCTTCAAGGTGCAATTTGCTATGGAAAGTAAGCAATATGCACATATAAAGAAAAAGAATAAGAATAAGGAAATATGAGAGTCTGTACTTTGTAATTTGCATTTAGAATTACTATAAATTTTATCTCTCTATGGCTACTGTAATTCAAGTGTGTTAATACTTTAATAAACCTTATTTAGGTTAGCTTCTAAAATGACACTAAAAGGCCACATGTATAGGCCTAAAATTAGGCCTTTAAGCATATACTTATGGACTTATATAGATTTTTATTTTATGGCTCGACAAGGCCCAGAAATGTAGTGTTCATTTGGTTTGATTTATGGTTTTTTTTTAACCCTTGAAAGCTCTTACAAAATCATATACCAAATGACAAACAACTAAACTCTTTGAGGTCCAATTTTGGAAAACCTAGTCCTAGTTTTAAAAAATGGACCAAGACCACTTTTGGAAACCTTAGTTCTATTTTCCTTATCTACCATTAAACCCAAAGCTCAATCATTTCCTTTATTTATTTCTATTTATTATTAGTTGATATCTCATATCAACTTGCCATTCAAATACTTTGAATCTTCTATTTCTCATTTTTGTGTGTGACCCTATGGGTTCTAAAAACACATTGGCAATACACAGTACTTAAGAATCCTAGTCTAATTAGGATTCTTATAGCCCAAACTCATTGGCCTAGTATTTACTCCTAATTAATTATCTACTTATGTATAAGTCCAGAGCAATGTCTAGCTACACATTAAGACTAACCAAGTGCTAGAAATGTTGAGTGGTTTGACTTAGTCATTGTATAATACAGTTACTATGCAATTCATCTCACTAGATTTTATCTCATTTAGGATTCAGTATGGACATGTATCAATTCAATGCTTGATTAGTTATGTTAAATCAAGACCCAAACATGTTAGTTCAAATATTTATTCCTTTATTACAAAAAAGCCCTTATGAATCCCATTCATAGTTGCATTTTACTTTTGCTAAAGATTCTAGGAATAAAAGAATATTAATACAATTAGATAAAAGCCCCAATATAATATAAGGTTAAGAATCCTCTACTGATCACTCAACTACTTCCAAAGTACTTCAAACTATACCTAAACACCTAACTATGTATACATTATGGCAATGTAAGAACACCAGAGCCAAAGCATAGTTCTACATAGTTAAAATAACCTTAGTGATCTCAAGTCAAAAGATACTTACGCAATTGATATAATGAGATTATTTCACTAATGTAGATTATTTATCCATATGAACATTCTCATGTTATATCTCTAATGAACTTATTTCTCAAACAAGCATCCATGTGTTATCTCTAAGCATCGCCATGCTTATAGCTTATGAGAACTACTATTTAACTAGGTCAAAGAGAATAACATGTGCTAGTTTATCCATATTAATAATGTTTTATATTTTTAATACTATAATTGAGGATTGTTTTTATACTTCACATTTGCATGCCATAAGAATATCACATTATGAACCCTCCACAATTTCTTCTAAACTTTGAATGTATCAAGGACTTTGTTATATAGTTTAAAATCATGTTAAGCAAATGAAATAACAAAAGCACTATAGTGATAAAGAATGCCTTCTTATTATAAAATAAAGTTTATTATGTTCAAAAAAATCCTTATTACATGCAAGATGTAAAGCATACTTATAACAATCTCCTACTTACACTAGAGCCAATCTTCTATGTACCTTATACCAGTATTATTTACAAGGAGCTCAAATCTATTCTAAGACTCTGCCTTAGTGAGAGGATATATGATGTTCTAATCAGTAAAGACTCTTTCAATCTTTACATCTTCTTAGCTACTATCTCTCTAATAAGATAGTAATATATAAGTACATGTTTAGATCATTGATGAGACTATGGTTCTTTTGCCTTTACAATAGCCCTATTGTTGTCATAATACAGAGGTATTAGATCATCAATGGTTGGTACCACTCCTCATTAAATAATGAACTTCTTTATCCACACTACTTCCTTAGCTACATCAGAAGATGCAATGTACTCTACCTTAATTATTGAATCTGCAAGATAAATTGTTTAGAGCTCTTCCAACTAACTGCATCTCTTATAAAAAAAAGTACAAAAAACCTTATTAGATTGGGAATTCTCATTATCTAATTGAAAGTTGGCATCTGTATATCCACTTATTTCCAAATTCACTTCTACATATACTAAGAACAAATCCTTAGTTTATCCCAAGTACTCAATGATATTTTTGATAGCCACCCAATGTTCCTCTCTATAGTTAGACTAGAATATGGTTACTAGAATATGGTTACAACAATTAGAGGAAATGCTACATCAGGTCTAGTACATAACATAGCATACATTATAGATCCTATAGCTAAGGCATATGGGATCCTAATCATGTATTCTCTCTCCTCTTTTGTTTTACGACACATAGACTTAGAAAGGACCTTTCACTGAGTCATTGGGTTGAACCCTTTCTTTTAGAAAACTATGCTAAACCTTTTTAGCATTTTATCAATATATGTATATTGTGAAAGACTAACCAACCACTTTTATCTTTTTTTACAAATATGAATCCCTAATATATAGATTGCTCAACCAAGGTATTTGACGGAGAATTTCTTAGCTATCTACAATTTAAATGGTTGTAATATAGAGAATTCAATTCACATGATTAATATATCACCCACATATTATACTATAAAAATGGTTGCACTCCCTTTAACCTTCTTGTAAACACATGGTTCATCTAGATTTTGTGAGAAACTAAACTCTTTGATTGTCTCATCAAATCAAATGGTTGTTTTTACTTCATTCCATAAGTGGACTTTTCAAGCTTGCATACCTTCTTATTATTTCTTCATATGAATTTTTTTGATAAGTTTCTATTAAGGAAAGTTATCTTCACATCTATTTTCCATATCTTAAAATCATAATGAGCAACAAAAGCAAGAAGAATCCTAATTGATTTAAGCATGGCTACTAGTGAAAAAGTTTCATCAAAGTCAATTCCTTGCCTTTGATGATAACCTTTTGCACTGGCCCTTGCTTTATGGGTAACAACCTTACCCTCTATGTCATTCTTCTTCTTAAAGATCTATTTGCAACTAGTAGGTTTAATCCTTTAAGGTGTATCAACCAAAGTCCATACTTAGTTGTTATACATAGAATCCATTTTAGATTCCATGGCCTTTAACCATAATTCTAATTTTGAACTCTTTAAAAAATCCCTATAGTTTAAAGGCTTATCCTATTCTACTATTGTTTCATTATTGTTCTCACCTATGAGAAATCCATATCTCTCAGGAGCAATGCAAACACTAGTAGAACATATAAGAACTTGCATTTCCATATGTTCTATTATTACATCATCACTATGTTTAATAGACTCTTGATCAGTCGGTTGATCTACTTTTATTTATAAATAAAAAGCTTCATCAAGTTTGAGTCTACTCCTATTATTTTCCTTAAGAGAAACTATTTCTCTAGTAAGATATAATGCTTTGAAACAAACACCTTTTGTTTTGTTGTATTGTAGAAATAATATCTATGTGGCTCTTTTTGATATTCCATAAATCAACACTTGTTAGATTTAGCATCAACTTATCTTTCACAATTCCTTTCACATAAGCAAAGTAACCCCACATTTTCAAATGTGAAAAGTATTGGTTTCTTATTGCACCATATCTCATATGGGGTGACATCAATCGATTTTGTTAGAACTCTATTTAAAAGATAAATTATAGTTTCTAATACATAGTCCCAAAATGGCCTTTATAACTCTTTAAAGCCCATCATGAACTAAACTATGTCCAATAAGGTTTGATTTCTCCTTTCAGATACACCATTATTTTATGGTGTATATGAAAGAGTTCACCGAGATAACATACAATTATCCCTTAGATAACTCTAAAATTAATGATTTAAGTATTCTCCACCATAATCTAATTCAAGTGTTTTAATACTTTTGGTAACTATTTCTCAACTTCATTTTTGAATTCTTTGAACTTATTAAAGGCTTTATATTTGTACATTATAAAGTATATATACCCATATCTAGAGTAATCATAGGCAGTGACCCACCTCTTGCATGTGTGGTCAAAGGTTTATATACATTTGTATTTGTAAGGTTTAAAAGCCCACTAGCACATTCCCCTTTTCGACTAAAAGGTGTCTTCATAATTTTACCTAATTAACATGAATTACATGTTTCAATTGATTCATAATCAAATAAACCTATGTCACCAAACTTATGTAACTTAGACATGTACTTCTTATTTATGTGGCCTAAACAGTGCTGCAAGAATAAAGCTTTTAGGTTATCTACCTTTTGTTTCTTGTTATTAATATTATAGAACTCTTTTTTACTATCAAGAACATAAATTATATTAACATTATATCTAAAACAATACTAAACATAACAAACCTTACTTTTATTAATGTTAATATCAAAATCTTATTGAGTAAGAAAAGATTAACAAATAATGTTCTTATTCAAAGAACGAACATAATAACACTTATTATGTTCTAATACTAGTCTCAAAAGCAAGTACAAAATGAATGTTCATACTGCTAGTATAGTAACTCTTACTCCATTGGCCAATCATAGGTCCACATCACCTTTGTTTAACCTTCTACTACTCTTTAGTCCTTACATATCATAAAAAAAATAAGAACAACAATTGGTAAGCAATAACCATGCATGATTATCAATAGCAATGCTAACGTTAATCTCAATTAAATTAATACATGAGGTGAAGGCATTTTTATACTTCTCTTTCTTATGAGACTTAAGGTAAGCCTTGCAATTCTGCCTTTAATAACCAGTCTTTCTACAACAAAAGCAAGTTGCTTTAAAGCTAGTTTCCTTGGTAGTATCAAAAGTATTAATAGTAGTAGGCTATTTGCCCTTGCCTTTCTTCACCATGCTAATGGTTTGGGTTGTCTACTTCTTCTTCTCCCCTTTCTTCTTAGGAGTTGAAGATTTTACAACCATTACTACTTTGAAATTCTTTTTCACGACATACTCAGTAGTCTAGAGCATGTTCATAAACTTAAGGATAATTTTCTAAATCTTATTCATATGATAATTAAGCACAAATTATGTATAATTATTTGGCAATGACTAAAGGATCATGTTTATTCTTAGATCATGATATATCACAAAGCCCATAGTGTTTAACTGCTCAATATACCCATTCATCTTCAAACTGTGCTAAATAGCTAAAGTCATTTCCATCATTCTACCATGAAATAGGGCTTTACATATCTTATATCTTTTAATCCTACTCTACTCATCGAATAGTTTATGTAAGTGAAATAAAATGGTATGAGAATCTATATGCTCATGCTACTTCTACAAATCAGGAGATATAGATGCTAGCATAGTACATGTTATTAGGTCTAAGTCCTCTAAATTTTTTAGATATGCTGATTAAGCATCAGCATTAGTAGTATCCCAAAGGATTGGTGGAAATGGCTTCTATAAGACATAGCCTAGCTTCTCAATCCTAAGAACATTTCTTAGGTTTTAAAGCCAGTTAATGATTTATAGCCTGGTAAATCTATTAGCATCTAAGATTTTTCACAGATTCATGCTTTATATACTCATAAAGTAAAAATGACAACTTACATGTAAAGATTGAAACATGTTAGAGTATGACTGTGTATATTAATACATTTTATAAGGTCTTTTATAAAATACATATGTGATCCCACTATTTTATTATGAACTAACAAACCTCTTACTGATTCAAGAAAACTCGATGGTTTTTCTAGTGAGACAATACATGTCACTCGTCAAGGTTAAACCTTGGGTTTGCCCTATAGGCATCACACGCTAATAGCATCATATGCAACTACTGATCATTAGATCACCAACTCTTGGTGTGTATGTATCATGTACATATTTCACCAATCTTACCTCTAACACCATTAACCTTGACTATGCAAAATAAGCTGATGGATTGCCTAAGATTGACCCATTAATATAGCCATAACATATTTGACATAGCATGAGCTTAGGTTTGCCTAACAAACTAACATTAAAAAGAACTCAGGTTAAAACCATACTAACAAAAGGCTTGTAGGTCTTATTATTTAGGTTGAGGGGTTTTTTTTTCATTTTAATACCATCATGGTTACATATTTTAGTATGCTTATCCAAAGGCATTTCACATATTTTGGCTTGCTCATACATATTTAATAACATTAAATATATATTCAAGTTATGGACTTTACCTTTTACTAGCTCCATTCACTAAACTCGAATGAGAGGCCTTTGAATATAACTTCATTCACAAGA
>CANXYI011105007.1:0-10517 GCA_948208565.1 Hura crepitans | reverse complement strand
TCTTTTACCCTTCAACTTTATATAGCTACGTTGTATGATCATCGAGTTTGGCTTGCTTATCCTTGTTACCTGCGCACCACAATATAGGTACTTTGAGTATAAAACTCAATAAGCAAATCTAAACCATTTAAAATATGAGTTAATAAACATATACAATTATAATTAATAGTCTAGGTGTAGTGTGTGAGTCATATGCCAAATGATTGATGTCATATAAATGGTATGCGTTATTTCTTTAAAATTACCAAAATGTCACTATAATCATTTTATTTAGTTTCTTTTTACAATTCATTCAACCATTCTATTATTTCTAGATGCATTATTTAAATTATTAAATAGACCCATCTATGTATACTATACTTACAAACACTGGAATAAGAAGGAACTGAAAGATGTGTAGTGGCCCACATTTTGGACCTTGACCACTATATCGACCTAACATAGTCTATAGGGATCAATTCATAAGAACCTCCCATGGGGTAAAATACAAAGTAACTATACATAGGGATCAGTTCATAGACCTCTTAAGACACTAATCATATCAAAATAGTCCATCCTAGTTTACCTAATAGACTGGTGCAGTGACCCTTTTAGGGACCTTTGCTACTACACTAGTATAATTCAATATACAACCAAAAGTGCTAACAACAAAGAGTGTCTACCCATAAACTAGTGCAATGGCTCAATGATGAACCTTAGCCACTACACCAGCCTAGTTTGATAAACAGACAGTCTAGCAGCTGCTCATCCTTAAGTTGATTGGTCAACCCATCTAGTAGGTGTCTAACTAATGGGCCATCTAACTGCATTTTAAGTTTATTTTTTCACTGCTCAACTTTTTATAATATTATAAATTAAAAAATAGATAAATAAATTTTTTATCAAACTGTTGATTTTTGACTTTGACTGTTCAGGTCATTTTTAGCCCTGCAAGGCGAAATTGGATAAAATTTTTTATCACTTTTTGAATCAATTTTGAAGGCATAATTATAAGCAAATTAAATATAGTTTAGCCCATTGTTTTGGCTCAATTATATTCATGTTAAATAGCTATTTTAATTACAATCCCAAAATCACATTTTACGGGATAGTTAGAGTTTATTTTGCTTAATTATGATGGCCATTTTATGTTCATTTTAAGTCCTTTTTTAGTCCCAATTACACTAATGATCCCATAATTCCATAGACCTAAAGCTAACCTCAAAGAAGGGCATCTATTTTCATAAAAATGGCTTACATGCTAACTTAAAAAATCATCACATTATAAGTCACTTTGAGGTATAAATCCATGCCTAAATTTAATCCCTTTTTAAAGCCATTTTAAGTTCATTTTTCAATCCTTTTCAATACCTAAAAAATGTCCTTTATGTTGTTCATTTCATGCCACACTAACCATTTATATTAAACTAAATCATGCCATATACAAAATGCCAAAATTGCCATGCCATTACACATACAAATGCCATTAAGCCATACCTCATTTTCATGTGACATTACCTTACAAAACTCTCAACCACAAATTCCATTTTTCCTTATACATGATTTCTATCTTATTCAAACATATTTATGCACACTTAGACGTCACACAAACATGCCTATACACATATTTATTCTTTTAACATGCAATACCTATACCCATACACAAGCTTTAATTCATCAAGATCTTTACTACCACCTCTAATTCCCTCAATGCCAAGCCAAAGACCATTACCTAAGCCATGTATACATGTCTTTCACCTCATATACCATTCAAAGGACCTCTTGGCCATAAGAAGACTTTCACATAAACTCTTAATTATCCCTATCTACAAATTCCTTCTAAGCATATTACATGCCATATACCTTAACTAGCATGCCATAACACCATTTCAATCCATACACATACACACACACCCCATAAAGCTCTTGGCCAACAAATGATTTCACCATTCCATGTATTATTTTCACCCAAATTCCATCCTAAACATTTACTCCATATATAAATAACCTAATTATTCACATAGTTTATCAAGTCACACATTTAAACCACCTAATCTACCAATTCCATACAAGTTTTCCAACCTTCATTCATGGAAAATCAACCGCACATGCTTTGAATGGATTAAATTTACTTACCTAACCATCAAAAGAGTTAAAATCCACTTTTCTAGCTTCAAGAAAGTCACCAAATCATCACTTCAAGCTTAACTCCCATTCATGCCATAAGCTTTTCAAAAAATACCAAAAATCACACACTTATCCAAATTAAATTCCAATCACATAGATATTCTTAGAATAATAAAAATCCTATAAAAATAAAATAAAAAAGGCAAAAATACATGCACACAATAAGTTGCCCTTTTAGTCCTTTCGGTTGAACACCTTAAGCTTCCTTGAATTTTCTTGAGTTTTAGCCACTCATATGGCCTCCAAAATCTCTATAAATAAATTTTTAACATGTTAAAATGATTTTTGGCGGTAATGGACATAAGAAAGAGCTTGGGAAATGAGATGAAAATGGTGAATTTTGGCTAGAACTCCATTGATTATAGCAAAGGGAAGGAAGAAAAAGAAAGATAGAGAGTGAGTGGAAATGGGCAAGTGGCTATTCACGTGTCACTTTGGCTCTTTTATAGTGGTTGAGGTTACATGGGTGAGGCCCAAATGCCACCCGAACAACTTGAAAAAGCTTAGTTTCGGCAGAAACTTCAAGAAATTTTTAAAAATCACTTAAACATCCAAAAATCATTACATTTATTTTAAAAATCCTTAATTGGTCCCATTTAGGGGCTCATAAAATTTCACAGCCAAATTCCACCGATATGGTAGTTAAACAACTGCTAAAATTTTTGTGCAAAACTCTAAAATTTAGTAAATTTGCAAACAACCTTAGAATTCATAAATTCTTTCACTAATGGACATAAGGGAATTTTAAACCTATAGGGTGTGGCATTTTTAAGTCTTTTGGGGCACATCTCTGGACATTTTTAGCCCAACTCTATCTGAGCATACAGCCTATTAAGTTACAACATAAAATAATTTATTGGTTCTGTTAAATCTTTAAATTATGTAAATTTCATCATTTTATGGCCCCTCGAAGTTTTATGACCAGTAACCCCACCTTGAGCCTCTTAAAGGTGACCCAGCACTTTGGGAACACTTTTCGTTCTTAATGGTACTATTCACAGAGCCTCGACTTATAGGCGTTACTATGACGGTATGATAAATCCATGTATGGAATTGTGAATTTTGGGAGTTATGTGAAATATGAATTATGAAATGTTTAAATTAAGTAGATTATGAACTATTTATTGAATGTTATAAAATACTATGTAATGTGGCATATGATCTAACTGCATAAACTATGAGATTTTGTTTACACAATGTTATTAGATATGTAAGGGTTATTTTTGGTTCTAATTATATATGATAAATTAAATAGTAAAAATCTTAGCTTAAGTATAATTAATATGATATTAAATTATATGACATGTGAAATTAATGCAAGGCATGTCTAGAATTTGTGTATTTTTTTATGTCAGTTACGTATCACATGCATAAATGATAAAATAATGATGAGAACATAAGCACGACTTCCTTAGAAAACAATTAATAGAAAATGTGATATGATAATGAGAATGTGGTTGTAATGCATGACAATGTGATATAAATGTGTCACTGAGTATCATATGTTAACGTAAGTCAAATTTTTGAATACACATATGGTAAGTGATCAAAAAAGACTATGACCAAGAATAAGAAATGAGATATGTGATAAGACTATGATGAGCAATAAGAGTGTAATTGGGATACCTAGTAATAAGATTTAAGAGTGTGGAATTGAATACTAGATATTGAAAAGAGCAGAACATGTAATCATACCATGCAAAATGAAATCAAAATAAATGTCATATGATGAAACATCTTGAGAAAAAAATGTGCATTATGTGAAGAATAAAGTGGGAATAAAGAATGAGATAAATTGCATGATAAATAGTTAATAATGACCTATGCCTATGTATTGTTAGGCTATTGATAGTGTTGGATTGATGGGCATGCCGATAGGGTCTTTTAGCAGTATTACATCTTACATGATGTGGCAGGTATAGTTGCTCAATGTTAATGACCACTATATATTATGTGAGGCTTTTTAGAGCATATGTGGCTCTCTAGAGCAATTTTGACTTTGTGAAAATGACCGCATATTATGAGCTTATACCATATGTGATATAGCATGTGCAGTCGCATAAGGACAATGACTACTACACAGTATGTGTGATACCTATTATCTAATTTGCTTTTATCAATCTATACATTGGGCTAATTTAACTAAGCATAAATGAGATATTATGAGTTATACAAAATGTGGTTAAAATGAGCATGTGTGCGTGTCACTCTTAAATGGATTAAGCATAATGTAATTTAAGTAGAACTAATATTGTAATTTAAATTAAACTAACAAAATTGATTAATAAGTAATTAAGTTTAATTTAATGTGATTAAGGTGAATTAAACATGTCATCAAGTACATGAGTTAAAGTGAACCTAATATATTTGTGAGAGCTACTATAATGCATTCAAGTGAGCATATGAGTATGTGATAGCCATCCCATAAGTGAGGTAAATCAAGAAGGTGAGTTTAGGTAAGTCATGTATGGATTAAGTGCTAACTATGACTATGGATACTTTTAAAGTGTACATGTGAAAGTTTACATGCATGTTGTGAATGCTATATTTATTCTATGTGCTGATAGTTGATACAGTGGAAGAACATGTATATTTTGGCACTTATATAGTGTGCCATGATTATGAATACTTTTAGTGCAAATGAATCTAAATTGAGAACTATTAAGTGAATATTTGATATTATAAGTTTGTATGAGATAAGGAAAATAGAGGTTAATGATTCATCAGTATTGGGTTTAGATGATATGAGTTATACATATATTTTAGGGTGAAAGAATTATTTTGTTACCAAGTTAGAGTGTGCATAATGAACTTGTAAATAAGTGATTATAATGTAATGAGTGAAATGACTTGCAAAAAAATGAGATAATAAATAAAATATGAATATGAGTTCATAAGATAAAAAATTCTAATGTGAAATGTTATAAGGTTATGCTGAATGTTATGAATTGATAAGTGGTAATTAAGTTGTAGTGCTATGAGAATATTAAGGCAGATAATGGCCTTAATTGCTTACATTCTGATGAAGTGTGAATAATATTGAAAGTAGATAATATCTTAAAAGGATGTGATCATGATAAGATTGGCAGGTTAAGGTGGGTATTACAATAAAGACACTTTGAGATGAATTATGCAATGTTTGATAGTAACAATAATTGTGTAATTATGCATTTTTTATGAAATAAAAGGTAGAAGAAGCATGAGTAGTGTGCTAATGCAATAGTAAATAAAATGGTATGTTATTAAATGATAAAGATCATAAGAAGAATACTTATGTGTTATGAATGGAGTGCCTATTATGGCTAATCATGTAAACAAAGTGTATGAAATATGTTGAATTAGATGATATTGATCAAGGCTTAATAACAGCATTAAGGAGAAGAACAACTGACTACATGTATGACTATGTGTATTAATGACTATGGAATATGAATATGTTATTCGATTACATGATATGAGTATGTTATACTGCATGTGATATGACTATGCTATATGAGAATATGATATGTATGTTTTATACAAGCATGTTATATGATATAGAAGAAATCAAAATTGATTTTGCACCTCTAAGCTTTATTGCATAGCATGTTAGTCATTTTCCATGCTAGGTTGATGATTTGGCATTGATAGAGGAGGCAATTACAAGTGAGAATGGTAAAAGCATCGTGAGTATATTGTGTTAACATATGAGTAAGCGATAATCTATTCATTGGGTTCATTAATTTAAATTGGTTAAATTTTTGTGTCATATATCTAACCATTTTAATTAAAATGTTACTTTAAAAGTTACTCCTTTTGCTTTAAAATTTTAGATTTGAAAATTTAAGTTTTTACCATTCATGTAGGTTTTGGGTATATGTATATAAAGGGTATACGTATATGACCTTAATGTATAAGTTATGTTTGAGATGTAATCATGATATGTGAATGTGAGTTTTTGAGAGTCTAGTGCCTATGGCATATAATATGGCACTCCTTCATCTGGTGTCTTCGGGCTTCAGGAGAAGAGGCATCACATTTTGTAGTAATAGATCTAGGTTGAAGTGGTTCTTGATACTTAAACTTGAGCCCATTACATATGTGAATGCATCTATGTGATTTGAATATGCATGTCATTACATCTTGCCATTATAAGCTACAATTAACTCTTGTAAGGTTGCTCCCCTTGATTTTAGGTATGTTTCTTTTCCTAATGTATATCTGTTTGATTTAATCAATTACCATCATTTTGAGACATAGTGTGTGATTATGTGTTTTGGATATGGAATTATTATATGATCTCTAGGTTATGATAGACTATAGACGTAAATGGATTTCTCTCTAAATTTTTAATGACAAAGATGTGTTATTGATTTCGATGATAATGGTAATAAAGATGTGCTTAAAAGATGTGTTATTAATTTTGTGAGTAGTGAGATTGGTACCCTTAATTGAGGGAGTTAGCTTGTAAAAACAATTATCAAGCTAGTATTCAGATTGAACCATATAAGGCACCTTAAAAGAGAAAGTGTGGAACACTCAAGTGTTGGAATGAGCTCAGTAAAAATTAAGTCATGTGATTAGATTTCATCAAATACACTGGTGAGAAAGTAAAAGTGATCAAAACAACTTGTAAGTTGCAATAGATAAGTAGAAATCTTGTGTTGATTTAAATAGAAAGGATATTGAACATGATATTTAAGATACATGTACTTGAAGTAGTACATTGAAAGGAAGTTTTTTGATTGAGATGAAAAGTGAAGACAATAAGAGGCATTAATACCCTCTCTTATATGATTTAGATAAATTTCAGAGATGAAACTTGTTAAAAAGGGAAGGTTGTAATGCCTCGAATACGTGGCCTAGTAGAAAAGATAAAATATTTTATGTTTGGGCATGTATATGAAATAATATAAACAATTTTTAAAATTTTTAAACTAAATAATGTTTTCTTAAATTTAATTAAAATTAAATTTTCAGTTTTTTTAAGGATTTAATTGATAAAAATGGTTTTTTATAAGGACTATAAGTGAAAATAGGTTATGAGCCTATGTGGATCATTGGATTAGATTTGAACAAATGAATCTTAACTATTGGTTTATAAGGGTATAAATAGCCCTTCTTAAGTTTTCATGGTGGAAGAAAAAGAAGAAGAGATGTAAGGATGTGAAAATTAAGTAGGTATATAGTGGTTGAAGCATAGGTGCACAAGGAAACGATTTTGATTGCATCTGAATTGTATGCAAATATTTAATTTTGAGTTTCTTTTTAAATTTCTACTTCTATTTGGCATTTTAGGTTTCAACTATAGTTAAGCATAATTTGATGTAATTTTATGTCATTGATGCGAATTTATTTTAGCAATATGTGTCTAAATGTATTAGAATTAGTGTAATATGGTTTAGAACTGATTTTGAGGCAATCTATGAACTTTTAATGTGATTATTGGTCGTAATTTTTTGCTAAAAATGTAATAATTTGTGTAAAGATGCCTACTATTTCTAGGCCTTATGGTCTTGACCCATGATGGTCTCATAGCTGAGAGCCTATGAAGTCATAGGCTATGTGAGGCCTTTTTGAAGTACCTCACAGCTGTGAACCTCATGAGGCACATGCTTGTGAGACCCCTCTAGGTAGCTTTAAATGTGTTTTGGTCCATTTTAGCTCTACTAAACTTTATACTTTGATAGCATCTTTGATTCAAACATTTTTGGCATGTTTTAATTTATTTATGTGGCATGAATTTGGACAATAATCAGGGTTAATCCATAAGTATGTAATAATAATTATAGGTGAGACCATGTGATATGTGAAATATATACTATGAGCAATTAATGAATTATGTAAGGTGATGGCATAATAAATCCATGTATGGAATTGTGAATTTTGATAGTTATATAGACTATGAATTATGAATTATGTATATTAAGTGGATTAGGAACTATGTATGGAATGCTATAAAATATCATGTAATGTGGCATATGAATTAAGTAAGCAAACTATGAGATTTTTTTATACTGTGTTATTAGACATGTGAATGTTGTTTTTGGTTCTAATTATGCAATGTAAATTAAATACTAAAAATCTTAGCCTGATTATATTAATATGATGTTGAATTAAATGACATGTGAATTTGACGTGAGGCATGTGTAGAATTTGAGCATTTTTAATGTTAATTGCATAGCACATACATATGTGATAAAATGATGATGAGAACATGAGCATGATTATGTATGAAACAATGGATAGCAAATGTGATGAGATAATAAGAATGTGACTATGATGCATGACAATGTGATATAAATGTGACATTGAGTATCATATGTTAACTCAACTTGAATTTATGAATACACATGTGGTAAGTGAATGAAAAGACTATGAGCAAGAATAAGCAATTAGGTATGTGATGAGCCTATAATGTGTGATGAGGAAGTAATTGGGATACCTAATAATGAGATATGAGAATGTGAAATTGTGTACCACATATTGGGAAAAGCGGAGCCTATGATCATACCATGTGAAATTGAAACTATGAACAATGTGATATGATAAAACATTTTTAAAAAAAATATGTATTTTGTGATGAATAAATTAGAATGAAGAATGAGATAAATAGTATAATGAACAATAAATAATGTACTATTGTGTTGTGAGTAGAATACTTATGTGTTGTAAATGGAATACATATTCTACAAATGTAATATGGGTTTCTAAGCATGTAAACCAATTGTATCAAATATGTTTAATTAAATGATATTGATTAAGGCTTAGTAATGACATTGAGGAAACAAATAATTGAGTACGTGTGTGTTTGTGTGAATATTTTATTTGAATACATGGTATGAGTACATTATAATGCATGTGATATGATTATGTTATATGAGAAAGTGATATATATTTTTTATACAATCACGTTATATACTATGGAAGAAATTAGAATTGATTATGCACCACTAAGCCTTATTGCTTAGTGCATTGGTTTTTTTTCCACGTATAGCTTAATGATTTGGCATCGATGTAGGAGGCAATTGCTAGTGAGATGGTAGAAGGTTTATGAGCATATTATGTTAATGTTTATGTTTTTAATGATAATCCTTTCATTGGATTCATTAATTTAACCTAGTTAAATTTTTTTTTTTCATATCTAACTATTTTGATTAAAATATAGGTTTAAAAGTTACTTTTTTTTTGTTTTAAAACTTCAAATTTCAAAATTTCAGTCCCTATCATACATGTTTCAATGAGGTTTTAAATATATGTATGTGAAGGGCACATGCACACGACCCTAATGCATAAGTTGTGTTTGAGATGTAATCTTGATATGTGAAGTGAGTTTTTGAAAGTCAAATGCCTATGGCACAAAATGCGGCACTCCTTCATCAGGTGTCTTCAAATATTGAGAGAAAGGGAATCACATTAAAAGTGTTTATAATAGGTTTCAAGTTTGACAAAGTGTCTTCAATCAGCTATTACGCTACATGATTTTTGACATAATGAGCCTAAGTTAATTTAACCTAAAGTTGTATAGTTTTTAGTACTATAGGTCTAATAGTGTGTAACACCCCTCTTACCTAATTCCACCTTATAATAGAGGTAATGAGATGCTATTTACTACACCATTAGCATAAAATGAAATTATTATAGAATAATGATTGTTTATAGGCCTACCAAAATTTATTTTCCTTTTCTAACCTATGGAAAAAAACTTCTAATGCATGTAACCAACACCTAAAAATTATTTGACGACTGTAATGGCATTAAGTATGTAACAACATACGTTACAATTATGATCTAGGCCTGTCCACCCTTAGGATGACTCATGAATGCAACTAAAAAACTTAAGGACACAACTAAACTTCCTTGTATAGAAGAGAGAGTTGTTCAAAGGCTTCCCTGACTTAAAGTAGACATCATATAAGCTATCGACAAATAATTGACTTAACCTTACTAACCTTCACTTCTACCAGTGTGTGTATAGATATACACCTATATCAATCTTGGAGAATTATATATACATCCATGTTCCCCTTCAGCAGACCCTAAAGCTAATCTATCTTGTTAGTTATATTATATATATACCATTACAAATTATGACTCTAGGTTATTATGCTACATATGTATCCATGCAATTATATGCAATATCAATCATAACAAGGCATGTTGAAATTCTAGCAAGGCAACACAAATTGGATTCCTCTTTAGTGTGCTTCTATAAGCTACAATTAATGTAAACTAATCTATTAGTTCTCTATAGATTAAAGATATTCATGTTGCTCCTAAGAAATATCATGTCCGTAACACCCGAACAATATGCAACATGAATATAAAAGAATTAAGACTCTAAACACACTTAGGTATATTGATATTTCTTA
>CANXYI011105000.1:0-11108 GCA_948208565.1 Hura crepitans | reverse complement strand
ATATTTACATGCCATGAACTCAAACATGATCATAACATCTCAATTATAAGCCAATTTAGCTAAGGCATGAAGCAACATTTTTTAAAACACAATTATGAAAGCTCACGGGTACAAGCAACATTACACATTCCATGGTGATTTCCTTACCCAAATTTACTTAGTTCATATCCTAGCATGCCAAGCACATTCTAAACTCATCTTAGGCAGCAATTTACTCCCATAAATAACCATAGATAGCAAATTTTAACAAGCTTTGTTAGGCTAAATAAGCAAACACTAAGAATAACATGCTTAATTCCACTAAATACTCAAGGGAACCAATATCACCAAGGAAGAATTCAACTTTAAATACATCATTCAAACCTTCCTAAGTCAATGTTCACTAGCCTAGGCACCTAAACACATAAAGAAAAGGATGAAAGTCCACTTACATATCACTTTGAAATTGTCATTCCCATCTAAGCCTAAGCTACTAGCCACATTTCTAGCCACCATGGTGAGCTTCTCCTCTCTTCATAAGCCTCCAAATGCCATCCTTATGCCACAACCACCTCACACACATCACCACCCAAATCTTAGCTAGGGTCCAACATTAAAAATCAACCTAAAAACCCAAGAAATGAGGGATAAATAGCCATTAACTCACCTTTGGGTCATGGTTCTAGACTGTTCTAAACTAGCCCTTTTATTTGATTTTTATCTCCCAAACCACAGCTCCTTTTGGCCTCATTCTTATTCTTTGTGGTGCCTAACATCTAGAGGAAGTTTTAGAGACTGGAATCATCCCATTTGGTTGCCAGAGGAGAAAGTTATGGAGGTTCTCCTCTAGCTATGGCGTCGAGATTTCTAGGCAGAAGTGAGCAAGAGATCTCTTTTGTGTGAGTGGAAAAATCCACTTGTCTCATGCCTCTAGCCATTTAGCAACTTGCATGCCCACTTGGCATGAAGTGGGGCCCACCTTGACATGTCAAATATGGTCCCAAAAATTCTCGAAGCATCTCAATTTTTTACCAACCTTTGAAAATTCATAAAAATTTACTTGAACCTTAGAAAATTACACTATTTAGTTTAAAATTCCTATTTTAATCCCCTCTACCTGCTCATAAATTTTTGTGTCCAAATTCCATCGATGGGATAGTTTTCATATTGCCTCATTTGTGTGCTAACCTAAAAAATTATGAGAATTTGCTAACGACCTCTGATTCCAAAAATTCTTTCACCATTGGACTCAATGTAATTTTTGAGCTTCAGGTTCTACTGTTTTTGAGTCCGTCTAGGCATATCCCGAGTCAGTCCCAGCCTAAAAAATTTTTATCACATCGATGGGTAGCTTTCAGTCCGAAATGAATTGTTAGTTCTGCTAAATTTTTAAATTTTGCCTTTTTCATCATTTTAAAGCCCCTCAAAGTTTCATGACCTATGTCACTACCTCGATCCATATGCAAGTGACCCGGCACCCTGGGTGCACTTCTCAGACATGTGGCACTATTCATAGAGCCTCAGAATGCGGGCGTTACATTTTTTCTCCTCTTAAGAAAATTTCATCATCGAAATTACCTAAAGCAATTGAAGTAGAATACTGAGCTCTCATTTGCTCGTCTAGCTCTTAAGTAACTTCCTCTGTACTTTTATACCTCCATAGCACTGTAACAGTGGTATGGATTTATCTCTACAACTATCTCGTTTCATGAGCCATACTCTTCATTGTTTCCTTGTCATAACTGATATCCAGGTATACCTCAATAGCTGTTATTAGAGTCACATGTAACTGATCCAATCTATACCCCCTGAGCATACAACATAAAAACATTGTGCATTGATATAGCTCAGGTGGTGATGCAAACCTATATGTTAAAGGTCCTGACCCTATAAGTACTCTCGTAGGGTTTGATAACCTAGGACTCAATTACCTTTTCTCCTGAACCTCTGCACCTATTTCCTTGGAAAACCTCCAGAACACTTTTGTCTTTAATTGAATATTCAACAGTTTCCTTCTTTAAGTCGACATAAAATTCTAGTCTAATCATACTGCTTTCAGCCTTTTTCTGATTCATTTCACTTTTCTTTAGCCTCTTTAATCAAGTCTACTCTGTAGACTTTCTATCTCAAATCTCACTTTAACATGAAAGGTCCTGCATTGTCTATCATACAATGCCTCATAAGGGTCCGTTTCCAAACTAAACTAATTACTACTATCATCAGCAATCTTTGCCAAGAATATACGTACATATATACCTCAGTTAACCATAAGCTTATTAATACATATCATTAACTATCTGTATCACCCTCTCTAACTATCCATCAGATTAAGGATGATAAACTAGGTTATAAACTAATTTGGTGCCTGAGGCTACTGGTAGCTTCTTCTAAAATCTAGAAGTAAAACAAAGACCTCTGTCCATATGATAGTCATTGGCAAAACATGGAATCTGATGGTCTCATCACCATATAATCTAGCCAACCTATTTATAACTAAACCATCCTAACCGAGTAATTTAAACTATCTTAACCATCTATCAATAACTATCCATGCAACACTGCATTTACCTTTACTCACTAGTAACCATCACAAAACTTAAGGTTAACTTTTCTCATTCTCACTTTGGTATAGCTGTAGGATATAATAATTCAAAAAGATTTTGATGCTCAGCTTTTACCAGCTGGCATGCCTAATATTTGATATCATACTCTATTACATTTCTTTCTATACCAAGCCATTAAGAAGTAAAATTCCCAAGCTCAAATTTTTTCTCCCAGAATGCCTGGAACGAGGAGACTCATGTATTTCCTTAAACATCTGCAATCCAGATCCTCTATGCAAAATGTATAAGATCTGTTCTGATGAGTCTACTACTCACTTACTATCAACTGAGACCCTTTGGTCTTCCCCTGTTTAGCTTTGCTAATTATCTAATCTCTCTACTCATCTCTCATCTAATTCTCTTCAGTTGGCTATCCAAAATCTGACTCCACTTGAAATTCACCCACTATTGCCTCTTCTGAAGTAACTTGTAACCTGACATTCATAATCTCTCAAAGTCACCATAGACTTCACATACTTAACATCTACCAGCACATTAACTTTCACTGGTAGGTAGTCAATCAGGCAATCAAAATCCTAAATCACTCTACCTAACTTCTTTATCTTAAGTCCCTTCTCCTAAGTAAAGGATATTCCAAACTCTAATGATTTGTATCTACACAGCCTTCCTCTTTATACTGATAATGCCATCATCTATTTTAACATAACCACTATGATAACTGGCCCTAAATTAGGGGTAAGATAATCCTTTGTAACATCAACTAAGCCCAAAAAATTTTGTTATCTTGGTTACATTCCCAATGGGTTTCAATTCCAACATTGCCTTACCTTTACTAGGGCTAACTCTGACTCTCTCTATTGAGACTAAGTGGTCCAAAGAAGAACTTCAGCTGCCCAATTCATAATTATTGGGTTGGGCACATAACCATCTTTTTTTTAGGGTCTGTATCACAACCCTTAGATACTGTTCATTCTCTTTTTGGTTCCTAGAATACACCAAAAGATCATCTAGGAAAACCATTACCACTGGTCTACATAAAATTAAAAGCTTTGCCCATTGCAATCCATGAAATTGCTAAGGCATTAGGTAGCCCTGATGACATCACCAAAAACTCATAATATCCATACTGGGTCCTGAAAGCAATTTTAGTAATATCAGCTTCCCTAAATCCACAATTGATAGTATCCAGATCTCATATCAACTTTAAAAGAAAGAAGACTAGCCTTTCTCAATGATCACAAAGGTCGTCCACCAGAATAAGGGATATTGATCCTACATAATCACTCTATTCAAGTACTTTAAAATAATGCACAACCTGAGTGACCTATCTTTCTTTCTCATAAATAGCTTAGGCACTTACTGAGGAATTATACTACGTCTAATAAAACCCTTATCCCATAGCTCTTGCAACTATGCTCTCAGTGCTTTTATTTCAATAGATAATATCCTATAAAGAACAATAGGCACTAGAGCAATACCAGGATACACCTCTACCTCAAAATTTAGTTTCCTCTAAGATGATAACCCTGGTAGTTCAATGAGAATATATAGGAGAACATAACTTTAACTAAAAGATATGCTAGATCAAAATTAAGTTAGTCTGATCAATACTTTAGGCCAATCATGCATCTCTCCTCACCGAAGGAGTTACTATGTCCTAATAACAAAGATAGGATTGTCCAAAGGATTTCTCTTACCATCCACTATCTCTATCAATCCCTGTATAGTCTGGAGGGTCAACTTCCTATAGTCACCCTCAGCCATAGCCTAATACTTATTGAGTCACACCATCTTAGAAGTACCTCAATATATTGAAATACAACTTAGTCAACCCATAACAATCCATTCCCCTACATCACCAGAGGCATCTTTTATACACACCTTTCACAATCACACCCTACCCCATAGGGTTGTTAACTTTAATGTCTACATCAACTTGCTCAAGCTCTATCTGCCTATTTTGTGATGGTGCAGTATATGCATAAATGGATATTATATCAGGCTTTATCAAAGCCAAGACTGAAAAAGTAAATAACAACATACCAGTCATACCATTTGGTGCTACAGCCACTTTTTTAGTCTTAATATACACTACCTGGTTGAAGCACAAGCCTTAATTTTTAGCACTCTGATTGACATTAGAATACTCTCATTTAGTTTATTTTTGGACCCTACTTTAAGGGTGTAACCTTAGATATCTGTGGTTGAGCATCCTCTATCTGTCCCTGAGGGCAATTCCACTCTATAGTCATCTCTAGCACCACAATGGAGACATTCTTCCTTCTAGCCTCCTCAGCACTACCCTGGTGACTCTTCTAACAGAAGCCACACATGGGTGGTCCACTCCTATTATCCTTTGTACAAGGAGTACTCTTAACCTGAGAAGGTAATTAAAGTCTACCAGTAGGAGCTTGCCCCGACCTCTGGGTCTGTGTTAGCCTCTACCCCTAGTACCCTCTTTGGTACTGGGACCTAAACTGAAACTATGCCTATAACTGACCCTTTCTCCTTATCTTACCAATCTAGTATTGCACTGTGCTATCCCACAGTACTATGCCTTTTTCTCTAAAAGTTGTCTCTTTTTATTGGTACCATCTCTTTCTTACCATCTGCAACTAGTACTGCTACTACCAACTCCCTCTTTCTGAGGTTTAGTTGCCTATATCCTTACCCCTACATTCAATCATATAAGGAATCTCTTATATGTTGTATATGTGTCATTGAAAATAATTTCCTCAATATACTTTAGAAATTTGATAAAATCCTTTCATAGGCTACTTCTCATAGTACCAGGATAGGGTTTCTCCTACCTATTATCAGTCAATCATTCTTGTCTCTAGCTACTAAGCAATATAACTGGGTTTAAATGCTGATACAAAATTGACTCTCTGTATACTATAGTTATCTAAACAATTGGTTCCATAGCCCTTCCTTTGAGCAACTAGACTAATCATTTCTACACTACAGAAGGCTTTCCCTTCTCAGCCTCGGATAGAATAACAATTCAGAGGAATTAAAACTTAACTTTTTGATATCCATGTACTCTACCAAGGAATATTGAACCTTTGCTCTAATACCACTAAGTGTGACACCCTCTACTGGATTCTCGAAGAAACCCAATAAGCAATGCACTTCCTGCCAGGTCACCTATCCTAAAATTTCTCCCATGGCCATTCGTTTAACTTTTACTAATTTCACTCTAAATAATTCTCTCTGACTCTAAAACCATTTTCATCAATTCCTATGGTCCACTTAGGTCAGGATCAATATAATCCAGTCAGTACAGAGGAAATCTGCTAACATTTAGATACCACCTAAAAATTCGATAGCATAACGGCTGCCCAAGTCTTAACCCAAAATTTTAAACAAGCCTGTTAACACTTCTATAAACAAATCACAACACCTGGACCCATCTAGTCCCCCCATTCTCAGCCTCCCATCATCATCTAACACATATCAAACTCAAGCCTCAAGCCACAATTAAAAACATATATCCATAGAGCCTTAAGCTCACATAGCATCAAACATCATAACTAAGCATGCTTACATAAGAAGATATATAGGACTACTTAATTACATCAGCAGTTAATGTTACTTATATACAACCTATATGCAAAGCTTATAAACATGATTTCTATCTAACTCCAACTAAGTACATGGATATCAAAATTCTAAAATAATGACTTTTTATACCTTCGCAGTTATACTTTGAACTCTTGTCGGCATGCTTTATGAGGTAAAATTCCACTGTGGGGTACCTACACACTAATGCAGGTACGCTGAGTATATGAGATACTCAGTGGTGAACTTAAAGCATTTTAATCATGGTATTTATCTCATTAACTTACCTAGGCAGTTTAAGAATAATTTTACTTGATTTTATAACTTAATTATACACTCGGGTGCCAAATTACTAAAATACCTCTAAGGTATTTTTAAGGTCAGATACCATACTTTTGACTCAAATAGATCATTTAGAGTGAGGACTATTACTTTTAACATGCATACTTTGTAAGAATCACTTTAAGTGTATTATAGGTGAAAAATTACTAAAATACCCTTTTATTGTATTCTTATTACTTTTTCTGAAAAAGTCATTCACATCTACTTAACTTTATCTCCCTAAGGTATTTATGTGTCCTGAAGTAGTCTTCTTGACTCATATATATATTATTTAAAATAATTATTTAAATTGATCTAGCACATCTATGAAAAATGTTAAAAATACCCTTTAGCCTGCCTTTTATCTGAAACTTAGAAAATACTATTCCATTATGCTCAATTTTTATGTTTATAATCAATCAGATTATTTACTTAATTTAATTCTCTGGCCCGAATAGGAAGACGACACTTTAAGACACTGGATCTAAAGGGATAATAAACTGGTGCATTAGTCCCCATTTTAGACCTATGTTGTTGCACCGACCTGTGTGCCATAATAGAGATCAGTCCCAGACACAATTAAAGTAACTGTGTGGCATAATAGAGATCAACCTGTGGGCCTCCCCAACCACAAATAAGAGTAACTATGTGACATAATAGAGATTAGCCTGTAGGTCTCCCCAGCCATAAATCATCATCAATAACTGGGTGACATAATGGAGATTAGTCCATAGACCTCTTCAGCCACCAATGAACTAGCAGCTACAAAACCCTAAGTTGACCGGTCAACCTATCCAGTAGGTGTCTAACTAATGGGCCAAGTAGCTTAATTTAATTTCTTTCATTGACCAAAAATATTCTTATAATGTTTAGTTTCAAAAATAGATAGTTAAAAATTTTATCTCATACTTTAAAATTTTATCCAAACTAGTATAGCCACTTTTTGGCTTTACCGGGTAAAATTCCCAAAACAATTTTTAGGGTTGTTGCTGCCAAAATTCAAGGTATATTATATTATGATTTATTAGGGCATTTTCACTTAAAAATTTAATATTTTCTATCTAGTGACAATTTTGGTTCAGGTATTAGTTAACTGGATAGTTATAGGTCATTTCAACCACCTTTTAAAGTCACTTTCTAGTACTATTTTAAGTCCAAATTTGACTCAGTTTTCAAAGTTCTTTTTATTACTTTTATGGACATAAGGCCAATTGTAGCTAAGCCAAGTCCATGGCTAAAATCTAGGCACAAATGCCATATCTAACTGGGCTAAATCTATGGCCAAAATATAGTTCAAGCCTAGCCTCTCAAAGGCACAAATAAGGTTTAACTTATTAGTTCATTTGATGCCATTCTTAAGTCATTATTTCAAGCTTTAATTACATGTTTTAACTCAAATCTTTCTTAGCCCTTTCAAGACACATTTCTAAGGTGTATATTATGATATCATTATGTCATATACTTAATTAATTCCTCAGGCATTTCATGCCAATTTTTCAAGCCTTAATAGTATACTTAATCAGCACTTTAACAACTTAAATTTTCATGCCAACATGCCATGAATAACTTTTGAGCACCTAGGGAAAATAGACTTAATTCCCATTTTTTCCATATAATCACAACATTCAAGCATATTTCCATGCCATGAACTTAATTATACTCATAAACATTCAATTCTAAGCCAATATGGCTAAGGTATAAAGCAAAATTCATATAACCCCTTCATGATGGCTCACGGTTACAAGGAAAAATATACAATCCATAGTGATTTCCACACCCAACTTTACATAGTTCACCTCCTAGCATGCCAAGCACATTTTAAACTCATCTTAAGCAGCAATCTATACACACAAACAACCATAGGCAGTAAATTCCAGCAAGCTTTGTGAGGCTAAATAAGTAAACACTAAGAACAACATGCTCAATTCCACTAAATACTTAACGGAACCAACATCACCAAGGTAGAATTCAACTTTACATACATTATTCCAGCCATCCTAATTCAAAGTTGCCACACAAACACATGAAGAAAAGGCTTTAGGTTCACTTACATATCACTTTGAAAGTGTCATTCCCATCTAAGCCTAAGCTGCTAGCTCTATTTTTAGCCATAATAATAAGTTTCTCCTCTCTTCATTAGCCTCTAAATGCCATCCTTATGCAGCAACCACCTCACACACATCATCACCCATATGTTAGCTAGGGTCCAGCATCAAAAATCAACCTAAAAACCTAAGAAATGAGGGAGAAATAGCTATGAACTCACCTTTGGGTTATTATTTTGGATTGTTCTAAACCAGTCCTCTTATTTGATTTTTATCTCCTAAACCACATCTCCTTTTGGCCTAATTCTTATCCTCGTGGTGCCTAACATCTAGAGGAAGTTTTAGAGACTGGAATCATACCATTTGGTTACCGTAGGAGAAAGTTATGGAGGTTCTCCTCCAGTTGTGGTGTCGGGATTTCTGGGCAAAAGTGAGGAAGAGATCTCTTTTGTTTGAGTGGAAAAATCCACTTGTCTCATGCCTCTTGCCACCAGGCAACTTACATGCCCACTTAGCATGAAGTGGGGCCCACCTTGACATGTCAAAGGTGATCCCAAAAATTCCCGAACCATCTCAATTTTTTGGCAACCTTCAAAAATTCACTCGGACCTTAGAAAATTACACTGTTTATTTTAGAATTCCTATTTTAATCCACTCTACCTACTCATAAATTTTTGTGGCCAAATTACATCGATGGGATAGTTTTCACATTACCTTGATTTGCGTGCCAACTTAAAAAATTATGAGAATTTGCAAACGACCTTCGATTCTAAAAATTCTTTCACCATTAGACTCAGTGTAATTTTTGAGCTTCAGGGTCCATTATTTTTGGGTCTGTCTAGGCATGTCCCGGGTCAGTCCTAGCTCGAAAAATTTTTATTGCACCGATGGGTAGCTTTCAGTCCAAAAGGAATTATTGGTTCTGCTACATTTTTAAATTTTGCCTTTTTCATAATTTTAAAGCCCCTCAAAGTTTCATGACCTGTGTCTCTGCCTCAGTCCATGTGCTAGTTACCCAGCATCCCGAGTGCACTTCTCGGACCTTGTGGCACTGTTCATGGAGCCTCAGAAGACAGGCGTTACAAGATAAGCCAATGGATTCTACTTTTACAAGAGTTTGACATCTCCTATGTCACTAAAAAGATGATCAAGGGCTAAGCAGTAGCTGAATTCCTAGCACAACACCCAATCAAGGGAAACCGTGAAGAATTTAAGTTTTTAGATGAATACTTGGGGGCAATATCCTTGAAAGGATGGAAAATGTTCTTCAATAAAGTAGTCAACCAGAAAGGCATAGGCACCGGTGTATTATTCATCAATTCAAAAGGTGAGCATATATTTTTAGCTGGAAAGTTGGAGTTCCATGCAACTAACAATGTCATAGAATACAAAGCATGTGTCTATGGCCTCAAAACTCTATTCCAGCTAGGGGCAAAAGTGATTGATGTATATAGGGATTCTATGTTAGTTATACAGCGAGTGAAAGGTAATTAAGAGATCAAGAATGAGAACTTAAGCAAGTATGTCAGAATACTCACAAATCTATCCTAAGGATTTGATCAATGCACTTTCCATCACATCCTCGAAGAACAAAACCGTCACTAATGCCTTGGCCACTTTGATGTCAGTCTCAAACCTCACTAAAAAGGATTTACCCAAACCCGTGTATTTTAGCAAATGGAGATTCCCCACCTACATGGGTATAGTCAGCACTGCAACTGAATAAACAAATGTTGACTTGCCTTGGTACCATGACATCTAAGTATACCTAGAAATTAGATAGTACCCAGCAACTGAGAAAGATAAGAGGGTCCTACAGAAATTATCAACTCAAATCATTTCCTACCAAGGAATGTTGTACAAAAGGTAGTTAGATGGCATTCAGCTTAGATGTGTGGATGAATGAAGGCTCAAAAAATATTCACAGAGGTACACAAAGATATTGTGGTCTTAGAGGCTCAAAAAAATACTCACAAAGGTGCACAAAGACATTGTGGTCCTAATATGAATGGGAGAAACTTGGCTAAAAAGATCATGCGATTAAGATACTACTAGTTAACCATAGAAATGGATTATTGTGACTTTGTCAAAAGGTGCCAAAAGTGCCAAATCTATGGGAACCTAAGTCACCTACCCCTTAATGACTTGACCAGTTTGTCATCTCTCTAGCCATTTTCTATATAGGGTATAGACATAATTGAGGAAATAAAGTCGTCAGCTACCAAAGGGCACAGATACACAGTGGTAGCAATTGATTAATTCTCAAAATAGGTTGAAGTACCTTTAATAAATTAGGGGCAAGATAGATGGTGTAATTTATTAAAAAAAATCATCTGTAGGTACAGGTTGCCATAGCAATTCATCACAGATAATGGAGTATAGTTTTAGGGTGAAACTAGATAGTTTTTACAGAAGTACAAAATCGAGAATCACAAGTCTTCTCCATATCGACCTCAAGCTAATAGGCAGTCGAAGTAGCCAATAAGAATATCAAAAAAAATTTTATAAAAAATGACAGTTATCTATAAAGATTAGGCAGACATGTTGCCTTTTACACTGTAGGGATACAAAACATCCATCAGGACATCTATGCAAGCCATGCCCTATTCATTGGTTTATAGGATAGAAGTAGGCTACC
>CANXYI011104948.1:0-17730 GCA_948208565.1 Hura crepitans | reverse complement strand
CACCAATAAATCTATATGAGGAAGGGGAAAATTGTCCTTTAGACATGCCTTGTTCAAGTCTCGGTAATCCACGTACATCCTCACCTTTCCGTCCTTCTTGGGCACTGGTACTATATTGGTGAGCCAAGTGGGAAAGACTATTTCCTTGATAAACTTTGCCTCAAGCAACTTGACTACCTCCTCTTTTACTTTCTCTGCCCATTTAGGTCTTATTTTTCTGAGCTTCTATCATACTACGAAGGTGTGATCATGCACTGGTATAGCATGTTTTGTAATTTCTTGATCGATCTCAACATGTCACCATAATTCCAGGCAAAAATTCTTTCATATTTCTTTAGCAATCTCTCAAAGTTTTCTCTTTCCTCAATAGTAGTATCATGGGCAATTAATACATTCTTTGGTTGTTCATTGGTTCTAAGATTAAAAGGATTAGTTTTAATGCAATTAATGTCAAAAATGCTCATGTAATGATCATTTGTGTGAACATTACCATTAAGAGAAAGATCACACAAATATGGAAATTCATCATTCATCTTATTAGAAAGTAAATCATTTGCCTCGAAGAGGTCACAAAGGTACAATTCATCTATAAATAAATCAAAATTTTCTAACTCAGGCATGTCCTCTAAGAGGGTAAGATAGACTTGTTCAGTAGCTGACGGCTTTAAGAACACTTCCTCTATCCATTGAAATTGAGTAAGAAGCCCTATTTCCCAATCCACAACATCGACAAAAATCTCAAATCCAGGCATGTAGCATCCCTTTATTATGGCAGGTTCTAGGGTCCCATCATACTTGATACCCTTTTGTTTGACAAAATAATCATCCAATAAACTACCTTGCCTTAGGTTACCTTCTTTGCTCAAATCGTAGCTCACCCCCTTTGTATCGTTTTAGGTATACAGTCACAGAGGTTTAATGATACCTTATAAGTTTTTCCCTAAACTAGTGCTCGAGAAGAAATCCATCCTCTTCATCATTTTAGACATAAATAGGTCCATGTAATCCTTATAAGTACATACAACATGGAATCCACTAAAAGGCTAATTAGTGATAGCTAGAGCAGAGACAGTATGATCATCTTTAGCCTTTATGTTAATAATGTTACCTTCATGTCGGAACTTAATTATTTGATGCAGAGTTAAAGGAACCCCTTCTAGCTTATGGAACTAAGGCCTTCCTAATAGGATAGAGAAGGTAGTAGGTATGTCAATAATTGTGAACTCAACTTCATCAATGATTGGTCCCACTTACACCTTGACTGTAAAAGACCCTTCAGCTTGTCTTCTAGTGTCATCATAGTCTTTTATAGTGATACTAGAGGGTAATAAGTCCTCTTTTTTTATCCCCAAACCAGTTAGGATCTTGGCAAGGCAAACATAAAAGGAGTAGCCATCATCCACCATTGCACAACCTATTTTCTTCCCATTCACTTTAGCTTTGATAAAAAGAGGTCTATTGTGCTCCCTTCCTTTTAAAGGCAGATCCATATCTGAAAATGTAATGAGGCTTGTATTTCCATTTTCCTCACTTTTATAAGCTCATATGGTGTGGTAGTTGTTGAAATACAAAATTGCCTTAGGGCTTCAACTATGTTTTACCTATGGTCTTTAAATGATATCAACAAATCTCTGATGCTGATGTTAGCTTGGGTCCTCTTAAGTTGCTTTAACACCTCCTTATACTTATATGTTTTAGATTCAAGTTCTTTTTTTGATAAGATTTAACCATTCTTCTCTACTCTTTCCATCATTTCTCCCTTAACCCGTATTGGTTCTCTCTTACCCTCTTTGAAATCCTCATCAGAGGATTCATCCTAGAAATTCTTGCTCTCCCCGGCCTCATGGTCACTCTCACTATTCTAAAAACTGATTATTAGGATTGATTCACTCACCCTCACTCCTGCTTCTATAGCTAGGTTGGACCCATTGATTTCCCTAAGCATATACTATCCAAGTAATCTAGATTTAAGGAGGCATGTGGTGTGATGTTTTGGCAAGGGGTTTGATGAAGTCTTCGGGTTAGGGATCTATTTCAAATCAATTAGATCTTGGAAGGCTCTATTAAAGAGTTTGCAATTGTCTGTGAGATGCTTGGTTCTCTGATGAGAAGCACAATATTAATCATGCCTATGATTGGGAGGTAATGGTCCATTGCATGGCTAGTGTGGAAGTGGTTGTAGCTTCCCTTCTTTAGTGAGCTTCTTTTAACACTATGATAATGACTTACCCAGATTTGAGTACATGTGGCCTTGAACTGTATACACCTCGGTAGTCTTAGTAGAACTACTAGTATTTCCACTTGCAAAAGTAGGGTTATTGTTTAATCTCTTGTAACCCTTGTTCTGATACTTGGCTTCGAGGTCAATAACAATGTCTTTCAACTATTCTTAGGTAGTAATGCCTTTAGCAGTAAGCCTGCTATTCATATAACTATTGGTGTTTCTAGTGAACATCTTGATCTGGTCGATATCTTTAAGCTTATTCCTCATCTTTAAGACCTTTTCCCTCTACCTCTGAAGATAGTTAGAAAAAATTTCATTGGGCTTCTACTTAATTAGCTCCAGATCTTTCAATGTAATCTCAACACTAGCATTATTTGCATATTACTTATTGAATGCTCTTGCCAACCTATTCCAGTCCTCCTTGACCCTTCTCTCTTGATAGTGATACCAGTGAAGAGCCTAGCTTGTAAGAGACATGTTGAATAGGCTCATAACTTGCTCTTCTATCAAACGAGTGGCTCTCATGGTTACTGTATACTATTTCAGATGAGTACGAGGATCAAAAGTTCTAACAAACTTGCTCATATCAAGCATCTTGAACTTGTGAGGCATTGAGTGATTAGGCCTTAGACTGATGTCATCCAGGTCAATATCATTGCCTTCAGTTACTAATCAGGACATGGCTTCAATTTTTTTTATTTAACTGCTTCAATTGATCATTTTCTAGTGCCTTAGGAGGGTGTACCCTATTTTAAGCCTTTACCACTTATGGTATCTCATAATTAGATGACTGGTCATCCTTAGGCTCTCCTGTTATCTTTTTCCCCTTATTAGTACCAAAAGTCTATCCTACCTTTTATGGATTCTACACATGGGATAGAGCATTGGTAACTAGTGCCATCATTCTCCTTTCCATCTTAGCCATTGCTTATATGAATATAACTTTGGTTATGTACTCGTTGGAAGACATGGTTCATTGCTTAGGTTTTATAGGTACTTCTATGCTAATTTTGCTGAGGTGCTTGCCTACTCTCTTCCACTGAGCAGTAAGTGAAGGATCAATGGTGGCTGAACAAGATAAAAGTGTTAGATGTGATGTATGTAAATATAAGAGGTGAGATGTGAATGATTCATGATATGCAAATGCATGTTCGTGATGCAGCAAAAGACAAACACATACAGTAGTCCTTCCAACCTTATTACTCCCACACTCATTTTCTTAGTCATTCTTCCTAGGTGGGCTTACTTAAGCATCATCGGGGGATGTATAGATTCGTACATAGGCTTAATTAGGCCCAATAACCTCTCGTATTTAAAATGCAAGCAAAAATGGTGGCCTTAAGACATTTATGTATTATTTGATGTTAAATTAGGGTAGGCCCACCACGAACAAAAAGGCACAATGGGCTTGCCCCCATTTTAAATAAGGCTAAATGTAATAGGCCCATATAGCAATCATAAATACATTCGCACCCACTTATGGTCATACAACCTAGGGGAAGTTGCTAAGCTTGACTGTATAGGCTCATAGTTTGGTCAAAAAGCTTATCAGCTTCCCCAAGTAGAGGTCCCTCATAACGGGTGTTTCCAATCAAGGTTAATAGTGACCAATTAGTTCACCTTTTCATATACCCAAAGGTAAAAGGCTTACGAGTGATGGATATGCTAGCTCTTCTCCATTTTTAAATGAAAAATGGAGTTATGGTTCACAACACCATCCAAGGTAAAAAGGACACAATTTATAAGAGTGTAATACATAAGACTGATAAAAATTAGAATATTTAGATGAAATATTATTTGGGCACTTTTAGATTAAAATTTCTCAATCCCTAGTGGAGTCGTCACTATAAAGAATTATGATGTTTTACCGGGGACGAGAGTGGTTAGTGGAGTCACCACTTGGCCTCTATACCAGGACCTCTAATCTTCTGTACCAAAGAGGTTTGGAATTTTAGATCTTATTTATGCCCTTATAATATATTGTCCATGTATATTGTCATGTTTATCAATCCCTCATCATTCAATCATGCATCATTCCTAATTAAATCATATCACTTTTTCATATAAGGAAATAAATTCCAATATTTACAAAATATAATACACATATGTGCATCTAGAAAATGGGTCATTCATTATTTGTTAACTGACCTGACAATTACCTGTAGTTCCATAGGAATTAGTGGTAGTTGCCCAACTCCCATCTCTAGAAGATTGGCTTTTATTGAAATATATTTCGTGCTTGTGACTTTTGATTAAGGAAATACAAATCCATTTTATTAGAAAAACACTAATTAATTATATATAAAACTGTTTGATTTGAAATTAAGGTTTTAGCATGCAAAACAAGTTGTTTAGTTGCTATTACAACCCCAAAACAAATTAGAATGCTTAATAAATACATAGATGAAGGAAATAAATCATAACACTAAAATAGCCCTGCTTCTATGTCATTTGGTCCATGCGGACATTTAGGAGGTCTATTATTAGTCAGTGTGGACCATCTTTAGAGAAAGGATAAGTCTATTCCAACTTTTGATCCAGCAAAGGAATCTAGTTGACAACTCAGAGAATGACAAGATCAAATGAAGTTAAATCAAGTTTATATGGACATCGACATATAATAAATAGGATATGAACATATCTAAAGACATGTGGATCTAGAACAATTGGTTCTATGAGCATAATATACATCACATATAGGTCTGTGCGGACTACCTATAGGTCTATGCGGACTACCTTTCAATCCCATGCACATAATTACATGCCTTCAATATTAACATATGAGTATACTGATTCACACCTATAAACTAGCATATAACAAAGTACTTAAAATACCAAATCATGCTTACTAAATACAAGTTTGTGTAGACCTATTTATCATATTCACATGAAGGAAAGAAGGCTATGCAGACTAACATATCATGCTTGTGCCTAAAAGAACCAAGTCTGTGCAAACCTAACCACAAATATGATCAGATTTATGTGATGATCATTAACATCATGCAACATACTTAACATTGGCTATAAGAATCAATTTTACATCACATGTATAGATATAATGGCCTACTTAACATGAATAGAAGTGGTGATAATAAAGTACAAAAGTCTCAAGGTTTAAGTGAAGGTGATTTGAGTTGCTCTTAGTTCAAGCTTTCTAACCTTTTGGATTCCTTCTACAATTTGAATGTATGTTCCAAGTTGTAATTTTTTAGCCTCTCTCTTCTTTATTGATGTAGTGAAATATATATATTTAACCTCTTTAGGATTTCCTATTTTCATCTAGAAAGAAGTCCCAATCCTAATGGGTTTCTAGCTTCTGGACTGAATAGGCAGAATTTTTCCTCCGGAGTGTTTTTTTTGTCGACAAGTCTACACAAACTTATCCGTACTAGTCCTCATGGACTAAACTTTTTGGTATGTTAGATCATGAGCTTTGTGGGCTAGATCTTGGCCTGTTCATGTAGTTAGTCCATCGGGATATGGTTTAGTAGGTCCCTGCAGACCAACATCTTGATGACTTTATTCTATGCTTGGGAGTTTATCTCTAGCTATCATCATAGGTCAAAGGTGAGATGTCTACAGTATGTATGTCACATATGATGTGAGGTTTCAATTGATACACATGTATACATTGATAAAATGGTTATACTGAGTTGATGAACAACTTATATCACTAACTTAAATAAAAGTGATGATTGAACTAGGCATGTAGCATCTTGTATCTGAACTAGTTTAGTGGTTAGATATAAGTGTGCTACAATGTCACAGGGTTGGTAGAAAGGTAATAGTAAAACTGGTTAACATGATATCTATTATTTAGATTGGCAATGGTTTGGGTATGAGGTGACACAATGTGCCATCTCTCTTTCTAATCTGCCTATTGGGTTTAGGAAGGGATGCCATATTATGTGGTATCAGAGATCATTTAAGGCATTTCTAGGCTGCATACCATATGATCCATTTTTATACATACATCACACATCACTGCACTATTTGAGGCTAATATTTGTTTCTTGATATCAATTGATGATAAGTGATTAAAGATTCCCTACTGTTGTGGAGGAGGTGGAAAGTTAAGCTCCCACTACTATACAAGAGCTAGCCATTTTAGTAGCACCTATACTGCATGATGCAGCTTAGCTTGTGCAACTTGCACAACTAGCTCTAGTACAACTGGCCTTAATACAATAAATGGTTAACATATCTATGTTTATTGTAGTAATTGTCACTCCTTCTCCACCACAAGCACCATAATAGCCACCAATGTCACAAGCCCTCTAGAAAACCTACCTTGAATGTGTGAAAAAGATAGGGGCAATCTATTTTTTAGGCATAGATAGAGATGAATCAAGAATTGTAAAACAATAGGTCGAAAGAATAGAGAGAATATTAAAGCAGCTATAGTGTATACTAGAGGAGTGTTTGATTTGTGCCATATCCCTACTCTGAGAAGAGAGGTTCCACTATTGGAAGACAATTTTATATAGGAAGCTAGTAGCAGATATTATATGGTAGTTCTTTCTTTAAGAATTTAAGAAGAGGTATATTATAAAAGGGTACCTAGAGATGAAAAGGCAATAGTTATTAGATTTAAAACAAAAAGGTAGGCTAGTATCAGAGTATCAGAAGGAGTTTGTGAGGTGCTGTAGATATACAATAGCTATAGCTTATAGAGGAGGAAAGATGTAGGAGGTTTGAGAAGGGCCTCTATATAGACATCTGGTTGTAGGTAGTTGTTAACAAGATCAGAGAATTTTTTGCATTGGTTTCTACTACTTATACTATAGAAGATATCTTAAAGGAGAGAACTAAGAACTTTTAAGAAAATAGGTCCTTCACAGTGGGCCAAGTGAGCTTAGCATTAGAGCCTAAGAAGAAGTAGAAAAGAGGCCCTAGCACCTCAGAGATTAGCACCTGCTCAGAGATCAGGCCTAATAGGGAAATTCAAAACTCATCAGTAATAGAGGCTAACAACCAGTGTCAAGTTTCCATAAGTAGGAGTATTTTCCCAGTGTGTGACATATATGGTAAGAGATAAGGAAGCATATGTTTGGGATTGATCCCTAGAGTTATTGGTTTTTCTCTATCACGTGCAATGAATAAATTAAATTTTTATGAGAAATTAGCAAAGATGATGGACCTAAAAAATTTAAAATACATTATAAAATTTAAATGTAGCAATGTTTTGTGATTTACCATAAAATAATGATAGTAGATTCCTTCTATGAGCTCTTCTCACCGGATTGTTGCAAACCATAGTGATCCTCTTTAAGGAACACCTCCAAGGTAATCCACATAAGAAGTGTTCAGAAGAGATTAACTTGTAATTCCAAATGCTAGTTGGAATTACAAGTAGATGAAAGAAGAAGAAGAAAACTGTGTTTTAATTATTCTATGTGGAATTCTCTATCAAAATTTCTCCTTAAGGAGAATGCTATAAAAAGGATTATTTATATCATAAATTATCCTTATTTTGGTTAAATTTTAACACTTAAAACATACCCTAAGTTAGACTACAATGGACCTAACAATTGGCCTATTCACCATCTAACAAGTATAAGCCTTTTAATAGGCTTATGCATAATCTACTTCTACCCCTACTTTCATTAATCCTATATGGCACTGCCAAGCCCCATTTTAGATTAATAATTACTCTAATTTAAGGCCTTTTATGTAACACCCAAAAATCATCATTTTATGAATAGTACTTTCCAACTCTAGACAGTGCCTCTTGGGACAATAAAGAACCACATAGTAATTGAAAGCAAATACTAGTTAAACAACTTTGACTAACTAGAAAATGGTAAAAATAGGTGATTAAAAATTTTTAGCATAACCAATAATTTTTTTCGAGCGGAGAACTAGTGAATAGTGATCTTAGTTGAGCTTTGTGCTAGAATAGCTCCAAGAAGTGCTTGAATGGATCTAAAAATAGCACACCCTAAAGCTCAAAATTCCAACGAGTCTATTGGTGAAGGAAATTTAATTTTATGAGGTTGTTTGATAATTTTTGAGAATTTACTAATTACATAGAAGAATTGTTAAAATAGTTCTTAAAGGAATTTTGACTTGAAATTTTACTAGGTGTAGACACCTCGATTTTAGGTGTAGGACTTTCTTATGTATTTGGACTTTGACTCAACTCGAAAAGCTCATAGTGTTACCCGAATTATGAAAAAAATAGGAATCTAAGGCAGAATTAGAGGACTTTGGCTGATAGGCCCAAGCCTGAAGCTCGACGCTAATTCCAATGGGGGTGCAGGGGTAAAGCCCCTGTAGTATGGACCTATTCACCTTTTTTAGGCCTATGATGATAACTAGAGATAGGCTTAAGTAATAAGGCAAGTAACTTGAAACCTAAGTCTGCACGGACTTACTACTATGAGGTATGTATGGACTAACCCAACCTGGCCCAAAGCCTACGAACAAACATGATACAACTCCACACAGACTTAATTCTATGAGGTTCACACGGACTACCCTAACCATGCCTAAGTCTATGCAAACTAAACCGTACAGGTCCGCACATATCTACCGACATAAAACTTCCAAAAGTGTGAAATTCCTAGTCAAGCACTAATTCCTAATCCTAGCCGAACTCTAAAAGGGAAAACTATTCACCAACCTTATAAATACCCTTCTTATCAACCTATTTAGGGGAGAGAAAGGCATACAACACATAATTGAGGGTAATTGGCACAAGATCCACCCTACTAGCCCTAAGCCATCACTAAAATTATTCTTCCAAAACCCAACCATCATCTTGTTGCTTGGTACTAACTTCAAGCTAAGATCTAAGGCTCCTTTCAACATATTCATTCATTTATTTGAGTTGTTTGTTTAACCAATGATCTCCTATGATTAATTGTTATGTGAGGTGGTTTTATGTAATCCCTATGACAATTATAAGAGTAAGTTAACTTGTTAAATTGGTTTAAGAATGTTATAATCGTTCATGAAAAATTGTAATTGCACTCACATTCTAAAACTGATGCATAAGTCTGCGCAGACCTATTTTGAATGGTAGAAGGTCTACACGGACCAATTAATTGAATATGTATGTGGTAAAAGTTCTGCATGAACCTATAAATTGGATATATGTGTAATATAAGGTTTGTACAGACCATGGTATGATAACAATATCACGCTTGCTTTGTCTATTATGTTTTAACATATTCTGTTCACCATGTTAGCACGCCCTTATATATATATCATATTGTATGATAATTCTATTTGACATTGTCATTAGGTCCTCATGGACCATTATTTGGTGTTATTAATCTCTTCTTTTGAGTTGTATGCAAGTGACCCTTTTCACTGGAGTGGAGGTTTGGACGGACATAATACCTATTCTAGGAAGTAATCTATACGGACTAACATTAATGCCTTATATAGTCCACACGGACTAATCGACATATAAATGATACCATTCTAATGCCTTGTTTATTCCTTCTGGTTTTGTACTATTTGCACTTGTTTGCTTATTTTGGGATTGTAATAGCTAGTAAATAACTTGCTTTACAAACTAAAACCTAACTTTCACATCAAATCATTTTATACATAATTAAATGGTGTTTTCCTTGACAAAATGGATTTCTATTTCCTTAATCAAAAGTTACAAGAAAAATGTATTTTAATAGTGGCCAATCTCTTAAAGATAGGAGTTGGGCAATTCCTGCCAATTCCTATAAAATTATAGGTAATTGTTATGTCAAATAACAACTAATCCATGGCCTAATTTTTGGATGTACAATGTACTTGTCATATTTCTTTTAAATACTGTAATTTATTTCTTATACATGGAAAGGTGACATAATTGCTTTAAATTAATGCATGCTTGTTTGATAAGGGATTGATAGAAGTTACAATATACAAAAAAGGCATATTATTTGGGCATAAATAAGATCTGAAATTCTGAATCTTTTTGGTATAGAAGATCAGAGGTCCTAGTGTAGAGGCTAGGTGGCAACTCCATTAACCACTCTCGTCCCTAGTAAAAATACATAATCTCTACACTAGGACTTAATAGGGCCTAATCGAGGTTTTTTAGCTTAAAAGCAATGATTTTTAGAGATCTAGAAAATTTATTAAAAATCAATGAAAATTTTAGATGTTAAAAGGAAAATAGGATTAATTATGGCCGTTCGATCTCCATGTGGCATGATCTAGGCTGTCCACCACTAAAATAACAGGGTGAGAACCCACGTGGGGTGTATATGTATATATGTAGAAGATTTAAGAAAGCCTTCTATCCCTTTCTTCCCCATGGTGCCAATGCTACCCCTCCATGGCACTCCTCTATCTTTTTTTCCTTACTCCTTCCATACACCACTAAACCTTAAGAAATTTATACAGTTCCTAACCTCCACGATCTCTTAAACACATTCTAAGTGATAGAAATGAAAAAGGAAGATTTGAAATTGAGATCAAATTATAGAGTGAATAGTGACACTTTCGTAAGTGGGTGATTTTCTTTAAGGTCTTTTATTTTTCTTAGATAGTTTTTAATGTGTAGATGAGATATATAGAAAGATAATTTATTTTAGAGCCATGTGGAATTTTATAAGAATTTTTAAAAAGGGGCCCTAAAGTTAGTGTGTAGGAAAAAAATCAAGGGAAATGGAGAAAGAAGTGGAAAATGAGGAGTTAGAGTAGCTTCAACATGACTTAAAGTCTATTGTAAGTGAATTTAATGGAAACTTGCATTTTATTTTTGTGTTATGAAATTTGGTTGTATGTATGTGTGAATATATAGGAGAGAATTATGTTGGCAAAGGTGTGTGTGTAAATGTAATGATCATGGAAATAAGTTTAATCAATTAAGATGAATGAGTATATATGGAAAAGGAAGGAATATAAGATGCATATGTGATTTTAGCAAGTAGGCTAAATGGTATATGTGTTGAGGGTATGTATGGAATTGTTAATAATTGGCATGGAATTTTGGGTAATGTAATGCAAAGTTTGGTTCATATATATACGTTAATGGAAAATGAAAAAAGGATTAGTAATTAGACTTAGTTAATATGGATTTAGTTAGTATGAGCTTAATGATAGTAACATTGGTATGTAAATGTATAGAATTAAAGATTTAGAAATTTTAATAGATATGCAAACATAAAAATAATAATGTAAACTAAATACTAAAACTTTTGTTTGGATATGTGGTATAAATACTAGTAATATATTATGCTAACAAGAAATATGCAGTGAAATTTAAAAATCTACTTTAGAATTGAAGGATAATTCCACCAAAGTTAAGATAATGAGTAGTGAAAAGAAGAGAAGTGGATTTGATGAGGAAAAGAGTATAGTTAAAACACTTGAATAAGGATAAAATAAAATTCAAGTTACTTGAAAAAAATAAGATTCGAAGATTTAACAATAATTCAAGTATAATTGTAAAAAATGTTATATGTTGAAGGTTTAACTTAAGAATATTAAAGTATAAAATTATAAGATATGGCAAATGGTTTCTTAATAGTTAAATAGTAATCAAAGAGATAGTGAAGTTATATAATGGAATGCTTTGTGAAATTATGTGTGGAAGGTTTAAATAATGAAAATATATATGTGTTCAAATAAATAACACGTTTTATGTGAAAGTGAGGATTATGGGATATGACATAAATTGTGATATATAATATGTACATATCATGAAATACAAGGAAAATAAATATATAATAATAGATAAAGGGATGGTTTGATGATTTGAGGATGTTGGAATTTGCGTAGTTATAGGAAAGGTACATTATGGGATGAATTATCAGTATGTTTTGGTATGTAAAATTAATTTATAATCTGTTCAGTTAATGTGCTTGTATATAATAAAGGAATTATGTTAAAATTGAGAATTTTGCATGTTGGATGAAAAGTGGAATTTGGTAATAATGTTATATCACAACTAATGACAGAATTATGCTAGGTGAGGTATGAGAAAAATGACAAAATGAATAATGCTAATGACTAAATAAATAGTGTTAATAACCAAATGAATAGTCCAATTTTTGTAAAATAGGCTATACTTGAATAGTAAATAATAAATTGGGTTGGCCCATTAGTTAGGCACCCACTAAATGGGTTTACCGATCAACTAGGGATTAGCAGCAACTAGAGGCTTGGTGTGAATGGATTTTAGCTTGTATATGATGGGTACAGCCCCTGAGCATTGTTTGAGCTTACACACTCTCGTATTAGGAGGTCTATGGGACTGATCCCTACTGCCCACTTGATAATTTGTGCATATTAAGAGGTCCCTCGAGGCTGATCCCTGCTATCCACTAAAGACATCTTGCTAATGAGTATCAGGATATTGGGAGGTCCTACAGGGCTGATCCCTGCTATCCCTCTACAAATATTGTAGGTCTATAAACTGATCCTTGCTATCTACTAGTTCATTATTGAGAGGTTCCTATGAACTGATCCTTGTTATTAGATAAGGTGTGTGTACAAGTGCCAAGGTCCAAAATATGGGCCACTACATAGTATGATCCTTGCTATTCACTTGTCCACTTTTCAAACTAGGTAGGTGCAGCTACTGAGGTTCAAAATAGGGGCCACTGCACAATATGATTTCTTGCTATATAGTGAATCAAGAATTATCTCTTAAGGATAGGCCTTAGATTAAATTGGATAGAGTGTTTGATTGATTTAATTGTATATAAAAGGATTAATGGCATTGACATATGATATTCTAAGTAAAGTGTGATTATTGATAAATAGAAATAAAAAAAGGGTAAAAAAGAAGATACTCTATAAGCAGAGCCAAGATTATAATTAATTTTAGATAATTCGATTAAATTGTATATTAAAGACTAACAATTGAAATGCATTTCAAAGGGATTACTAGAGAATTAAAGTAAATACATTTTTCTTTTAAATGAACAAAGTAAAGGAATAACAAATTGAATAGTTACAAAGGTGATAATAGTATAAGTTATTTGAAAAGATACCAAAATAAAAAAATTGAACTCTTTAAATGAAATAATTACAAAAAGTAGATGAAAATAATATAGAATAGAAGTGGAAATGAACTAAGAACAAAGATAATGTAAAAAGAAGAAAAAGATAAAAACTTAAATAATAAACAAAGGAAGAGTCTGCCATTGATTCCTTATCAAGTATTAATTGTTATAATATAAATGGTTCCAGAATCCATCGCTAAAAATAAAACAGAAAGAAAGGCAACAATATGAGCAAAAAATAATATACATATTAATATAATAATTGATTGAATTATTGTTGTGTGCTTTTTGTGTGTGTGAATAATTGTATGATACAATGCATGTTTCGCTAAATTCACTACTAAGTGTATACTCAACGTATCAGTTGCCTGATGTATAGGTAAGGTAAAGTTGACCAATAATGTAGAGTAATTAGCACTGTAGCTAAAGGCTATCCAGGTAAAAATTTATTGTCATGATGGTATGTAATTAACATGTAAAGGCACTCAAGCAATTTAATATGGGTGATATAGGTAGAATGGCTTGAATATTACTAAGATACTAGAGCATACTAGATAGAAAGATTTAATGCTCACAAATATCAGTATTGAGATAGAAATTTTAGTATGAATGTATAAATGAATGTCATATGATTGGCATAACCTTAATAATTATTTAGCTCAGTTAAATAAGCTTGAAGCACTAATTACACTTAAATTTAGTAAAAGTTAGATGAAAGCTAGCCAAAGAAATCCTAGGATGGGTGACCTTTGAGAAATAGCATTCCCTACCTAGTTTCTTGTATAATTAGGCACATGGTGCTACATTTGAAAACTTTTAAAAGCCAATAAAAAATTAGATGCAAGAACAATTAAAAGTTTAGACTCAATAAGGCCCAAGTCCACAAACCCTTATTTTCTTAAAACCTTGATTTTTTAGACTTTTCTTTTGGAAGTGGGCCTCAGGCCTCCTTGCTTATTTCATCTTCCTAATTCATTTTCCAATGATATCTCATATCATTAGAAAATTCACTCTTATTGAATCCTCCTCAAACTCCTTTTATGTGTGCGACCCTATAGGTTTCCTAAACAGCTTGGTAGTACATAGTGAATTAGAGTCTTAGTCTAACTAGGACTCTATAGATTTAACCTTATTGAATTAATATCAATTCACTAATTGATATATCACTTGTATAAAAGTCAAAAAAGGCATCTATCCATGCATTATGACTACCCAAGTGTTGGAAAGTCAAATGGTTTGACTTAAACCTTCCATTTATAGTTACGGTGTAATAAGCTCCTTTCACCATCTTTTATCTCATCCAATTTTAAGTATGGACTTATGTAAACTCATAGCTTAACCAAACGTATCTAATTAAGGACAAAACATATTGTTATAATAATTTTACCTTTATTCCCAAAATGCTCTTAGTGAATCCCTTTCACACAAGGCACTTTGCTCTGGCCAGAGATTCCTGAATATATGTTACTCATCAGAAATATGAGATAAACTCCTTATTATAATCTAGGGTGATGAATCCTTTATTGATTACTATCTTATCTTTAAATATGTTATTCCATACCCAAGAACCTCACTATGTATACTTCTTGTTCGAAGTAAAAGTTTTAGAGTCAAAGTATGTCACTCCATATTTAAGATAGTTAGTTATCTCAAGTCTAAAGATACTTTCACCACTAATATGATGAGATAGTTTCATTAACATAGATTAAGCATCCATGTGAACATCTCATAGTAGGTCTTTAATGTATTTACTTCCCAAGTAAGCATCTATATGTTAACTCCAAGCATCTGTATGCTTATAACTTGTGAGAACTACTGCTTGATCCAATCAAGAAGTATAAAATGTGCTGATATATCCACATTAATAATGTCCCAACTTATTAATACTATGATCATGGATATTTAGGTATATCACATTTCCATGCAATAAAAATCTCACATCATGAACACTTTATGATTTTCTCTACATTGTGATTATATACCAGGTACATAATAACATGGTTTAAGATAATGCAAAAAATTATAAGTAGTATATAAAAGCACTATGATATAGAGCAATTTGCCTTATAGTATAAAATCACAAGGTTTAAATACATGAATACTACCCATTACATGAGCTTTAAGGCATACTTTTAACAATCTCCCACTTGCACTACAGCCAATCATTGATGTACTTAATGCCCATAGCATTTACATGTTGATCAAACTTTCCTTGTGATAATGCCTTTGTGAGAGGATCAGTTATGTTAAGATCTATAAGACACCTATCAATTTTCACATCCTGTCTATCGATGATCTCCTTGATTAGATGGTAGTGTTGAAAAACATGTTAAGATCATTAATGAGACCATGGTTCACAAGCTTGTGTAATAGCCCTATTGTTATGACAATATAGTGGTACTTGATTAACAATGCTTAAAACCACTCCATGTTTTTTAATGAACATCTTATTCCAAATGGCTTTCTAAGCTACATCGAAAGCTACTATGTACTTGACTTTAGTGGCAGAATCTATAGTTGTATCTTATTAAGTACTCTTTTAAACAACTACTCCTTTACATATAATGTACAAAAATCCAAATTGAGATTTACAGTTATCTTTATAGAACTAAATGCTAGTATCAGTATGCCTACTAACCTATAGATCTTCTTTTCTATAAACCAAGAATAAATCTTTAGTCCTTCTTAAGTGCTTCAAAATATTATTGATAGCCACCCAATGTCCTTCTTTATAAATGATACTAAGAGCAAATACTATATTGGGTCTTGTACATAACATAAAAAATGTAATAAATCCTATAATTGAAGCATATTGAATCCTACTCATATGCTTTCTCTCTACTTGTGTTTTAGGAGACATTGATTTAGAAAGGTGTTTCCCATACAACATGGGAATAAAACCTTTCTCAGTGATAAACCCTTTTTGCATTTTATATATGTACATAGACTGTGAAAGACCAAGTAAACATCTAGATCAATCTCTATAGATCTTGATCCTTAAGATGTAAGTTGCTTCTCTAAGGTCTTTTATAAAAAAATATTTACTCAACCATATATTAAATGACTTGAGGACAAAGAAATCATTTCTTATTAATAATGCCATTTACAAACAACTTAAGAAAAATGATTACACTCCTACTGACTTTCTTACGAACACATGGTTCATCCATGTTTTGTGAGAAACCAAACTCTCATTGTCTCATCAAAATGGATGTTCCAGCTTCTAAAAGCTCACTTCAATCTATAAATGGATATTTGAATCTTGCAAACCTAATTGCCATCTATGGATGTAAAACCTTTAGGTTGCATCATATACACTTCCTCTAATAATTTTCCATTACAAAAAGCTATCTTTCCACCTATTTGTCAAATCCTAAAATCTTAATAAGCATTTATTGCAAGCAAAATTTGAATGAATTTAAGCACTACAACTGGAGAAAAGGTTTCATCAAAGTCAATTCCTTGTCTTTAATGATTGCCTTTCTCTGCCAATCGAGCTTTATAGGTAATCACACTACCTTTTATGTTGGTCTTCTTCTTGAAGACCCATTTGCACCTAATGGATTTTATCCTATTAAGTGGATTAACCAAGGAACATACCTAGTTATCATACATGGAATCCATTTTGGATTTTATGACCTTAAGCCATATGTTAGATTCTGAACTCTTTAGAACCTTTTTATAGCTCATGGGCTCATAGTCCTCACTATGGTTACTTCTTTATCCTAGTCTATAAGAAATCCATATCTCTCTAGAATAGTCTTGACCCTAGTAAATCATTTAGGAACTTGTGTTTTCATATGTTCTTCTATTATCTCATCACTATGAGTAATAAAACTGGGATTATTTTATTAATTTACTTCAATTTATGGATCATAAACTTTATTCAGTTCAACTTTACTCCTATTGTCTTTTATAAGGAACTCTTTCTTTATAAAGACTATATTCTTTGAAACAAATATCATTTGTTAAAAAAGATGATAAAAGTAGTATCCAAAAGTTTCCTTTAGATACCTTACAAATAGGCATTTTTTAGACTTAACTTCAAACTTATCTACCATATTCTCTTCACATATGCAAGGCATCCCTATAAACTTGTTATGTGAAAGAACAAGTTTTTTTTATTGTACCACATCTCATACAGTTTAACAACAATCGACTTTAATGGAACTCTATTTAAAAGATAATAGCAGTTTCTAATGCATAACCCCAAAATGATCTAGGTAACTCTGCAAAGCTTAGCATGGATTGAACCATGTCCAATAATGTTCAAAATTCTCCTTTAAGATACAACATTATGTTGTTGTGTATATAAAGGAGTCCACTAAGATACTACACTATAATCCCTTAGATAACTCTAAAATTCATGAGTTTAGTATTATCTATTTTGATCTAATCAAAGTGCTTTAATATTTTTTCCAAGTTGTTTCTCAACTTCATTTGTGAATTCTTTGAATTTTCTAAAGTCTTTAAGTTTGTACTTTATCAAGTACACATATCCATATTTAAAGTAATCATTGATAAAGGTAACAAAGTAGAGAA
>CANXYI011104727.1:0-13549 GCA_948208565.1 Hura crepitans | reverse complement strand
TGAGTATTAGGTTGTATCAACTTTGGAGTTTCCTGAGAAAAATTTGAATATTTTATAGTTCAGCTAAAACTTGATCACTATTCATGTGACACTGTCATAAAATTTAATTTTCATTTTTAACTATCTAAATGACTTCATTTTCACTTCAAATTTCATCCAAAATTATGTTATGATTAATGCTTTCATTCAGTAAGATTAGTGTGACCCAATCTTGAGAAACACTTTTTAGGTCTTGAGAAGTACTATTCAAAACACTGAGATGTTCGGGCATTACACCTTAGTGCCTTTAGGCTAGTGTAGTAGCCATATAAGTCTGTAGAGTAATTACACATAACTCATGCTGGGGCAGTAGCCATATTGGTCTACAGAGCCAGTAAACACATTTAGGATGGTGTAATAGTCGTATAAGTCTAAGTGTGCCACTATAGACATATTCAATTATTATCAAATATTTAGGTCGTTATAGTAGCTAGATAGGTATTGTATACCACTAGGCTGATGCAGTGACCATATAGGTTTTAAGAAGAGACTATATATACCTAAGCTGGTGCAGTAGTTGTACAAGCCCTTAAAGGCCACTACACATATCTTCAGCCTCTATGGCTAGAGAGTCTTGTTATCTAGTTTCGGGCAATTGTCTATTATGTATAGGCAAACCAAACAAATGATTAAGTGATAAAGAATAATAGGAACAAGGGTAATGATTTTTGATATGCAATTAATTGATGATATAATAAAGTTAATTATATTGAGTGTAGTACACATATATATGTATGATGTTGATATGCTATGCATGCTATAGATTATGTTGTCATACATGTAATGCATGATATTTTCTCATATGGGATATTAACTAAATTTCAAGGTATTGGCATGTATTGTGATCATGATTATGGTGATGAATGTTGAGTTTATATCTATGTATACATTTTCTATAAGTCATAAAAGCTTATGCTTATCTTGTATGGGATGCTAGTTTATGAATGTAAAGATGTATAAATACAAGAATGTATGAATGCATGAATACATGTAGAAGTATATTAAATTGATTACACCACTAAGCATATCATTTAGTGTATCATTATTTGTGGTACATAAGTTAAAGAATTTACTAAAGCTAAAGCCTCAATATCAGAAGAGCAAATTAAGAGAAGAGATCTTTGGGTATTTTATTATTTTTATATCTATTATGCAATATGTATATTACAAGCACTCTTACTTGTAAAAAGGGACTTAGCCTAGAATTATTTTATATATAGTTTTGTAAACTCTTTTAATCAAGTTTGTAAACCTATGTTAAACATGCATGTATATTTTTAATATTGTATGATATCTTTTCCTTTTGTTAAGTTTTTAAATTTAGATGATGTGTTTAGAGTGATCAGAAGGCTCACAGAGATGGGTTAAGAAGTTTGAATATTATAAAAGTGTATTTTCTTGCATATTACTATTTTGGATATTGTCTTCAGATATTCATTATGATATTGGATTTTCAACACGAGGACCTCAATAGTATAACCAATAAAAAGGTTTTTGTTAACTCACATTTTTATGTGTTTTATAAAGTTTTAAATTGATTTTCAAAATATGGTTTTTAAAATATAATGGTTATCTATCAGTTTGGATATCGGTTGTTTGTCACTAATAATTCGAGTTTGATGATCGGACAAGATAAGAGGTGTCACATTTTATGGCATCAGAGATACGATTTAGGTGTTCTTAAGTGCATAAGTGTTATAGATGAGTGCCTTAAGTTTAAGATCACACATTGCATAATAATACATTATTGAGACTTATATTCTCTTTTTTATCTTATAGATCAAAGATGAGAACGTTTACACCACAGGTGATTAGGAACTTGAGAGCCATGCTCTAAATATAATTGCACAAGACGACACTAGGGCTAAGATAGTAACTTCGAGTGCTATTGGGCATGTAGCACAAGGATAACTAGCTCTTCTTTAGTAGATGAAAGAGCTATTAGGATACAATAGAACTACTGTTGTTCCATCTCCTCCATTAGTACAATCGCCACTAGCTCCATAGGCTTTTCAAAAGACATACCTAGAAAGGATAAAAAAGATTAATGCTAAGGATTTCATGGTTGAGGTGTTACATGGTTCAAACAAGTTAGGGTATTAGCTTAAAAGAATAGTTAGGATTCTATAATAACTTAGATGTACACCTAGGGAAAACTTGATATATGTTACCTCTCTACTATAAGAGGAAGCTTACAAAAGGTGGGATGCCTTAACTAAACATTTGGTAGCCGAAAGTTTTACTTAGGATTTCTTTTTAGAAGATTTTAAGTAGAAGTATGTGACAAAGAACTACTTTGACAAGAAAAGGCAAAAATTTATGGATCTTAGGTAGTAACATCGGTCCATATTAGAGTATTAGAAGGAATTTGCTAAGCTTAGTGGTTATGCTAAGGAGATGATGTCAATTGAGATAGATAAATGCAAAAGGTTTGAGAAAGGCCTCAATTATGATATCAAGCATCATGTAGCTCTTATATAGTTTAAGGATTTCTTAGCTTTAGTGATAGTAACCCACACTATTAAAGACATCCAAAAAGAAAAGAAATAGTTTTTCTATAAAAAGAGACCTTATGGGCAAGGACAAGCTAATTCAACACCTTTAGTGGAGAAGTTAATTAAGGAAAGTTAATCTAGATAGTAAACACACAAGCAAGGTAGACTCAAAAGTCTAGCTAGGGTTCTTATGCAATGAGTAGATAGTTGTAATGCCCGAAAAATCACAGTTTTGTGAAAAATACTCCTAAGCCTGATTCAGTGATGTTTGGGGCATTGAAGGGCCACTTAGCAGCTAAAAGGGGTTTTGGCCAATAAAACTTTGACCAACTAGAAAGTGATGAAAAAGAGTGAATTAAAAATTTTAGTAGAACCAATAAATCATTTCGGGCTGAAAAACTGATGAATAGTGACCTTAGATGGGGTTGTGCTAGGACAGCATCGAGAAGTGCTCGGATAGAACAAAAAATATCATACACTAAAGCTCAAAAATTCTAATGAGTCTATTGGAAAATGAATTTTAATATTATGAGGTTATTTGATATTTTTTCAAAATTTTTGAATTACATGGATAAATAGTAGCCCTAGCTCCCAGAGGAGTTTTAAGCTAAAATTTTGTGGGATACTTAATGGATATAAATGAGGATTTTTAGAGGTCTAGAGAAATTATTTGGAATTTTCAAAGTTTAAAACAAAATAGAATTAATTTGGATCATTCGATCGACAAGTGGTGCGATCGGGGCCATACACCTTGCTAGTGTACCTAAGTGTACATATGTGTATGTGTATATAATGCCAAAACCAAAAATGGATGATGTCATTCTCTATGGAATCCCTCTCCCATTTTTACTTCTTTCTCTCCCTTCTCACCCTAAAATTCCATAAAAATTATATGGATCTGGAACTCCACAACTCTTGATAGTGAATTCGACTAACAAAAATGGAAAAGGATGCTTAGAAATAGAGATGTGAGCACTTGATGAATAGTACACTTTTAGTGGGTAAGTGATTTCTTCCAAGGTTTTTCATTTTTCTTAAGGAGTATTTCAGGTGCAGATGTCATTTATGAAGAGAGATTTCAATTTAGAGCTATGTGTAATTTTGTAGGAATTTTTAAAGGAAGAACCCTAATATGGCATTTTGGGAAATGGTGGAGAATGGTGGAGGAAGATGGAATTGGTGGTTTTGGAATGGCTTCGACATGATTGGGAGCCCACTGTAAGTGAATTTAACTGAAATATACCTTATATGTTAGTGGAATATAGGATTGGAGCTATGGGTGTGTGTATGGAAGTTTTGGGTTATGTAAGTATGTATGTTGATGGGATGTCTTATGCATGCTAAGATGTGTAATTAGAGGATATAAGATGATATGGATGTGAATTAGATGTGGAAGGTATGTGTAGGCATGTGACACATGTATGACTAATTGTATGTTATGTGTGTCATGGTATGTGTATGGATGTATGGCATGAATGCATGGGAGGTTAGGATGGTAATATGATGTATAACATAGGAGTGATAAGGAATGTGTAGACAATTGCATGATTATGTGTAAAAAAGTGACAATGTACAATGTAGAGATGATGGATGTAGGATTGACCTATAAGGACATGGCATATAATAGGCATAATGTAAATTGTTAGGTGACAGTTTAAGAAATCAATTGGGATGTGTTAGTTAAGAATTTAGGTTAGAAATGATGGCTAGGTATGTTAAGATAAACTTAATGTTAGATGGTATAGAATACTTTAAGGTATAATAGACTGAGGTGAAGGAAGAGTGGAATTGACTAGGAGATTAGTGGAAGAACATTACCAAATGAATAGTAACATTTACATAAAAAGGCTTGTAACTGTCTAGGAAAAATGAGGATGACTCGTAATTGTCCAAAAATATCATCAGATGAAATAATCTAGTAACTGTGTCTCATTAACCTAAACACAATTTAAATAAATAATTGGTGGAGAAGAAAAATGATTAGTTGGTTTGATTTAGTGATAGAACTAGAAATAGAATTGCAAAATTATTAAAAATGCTGAAGGAATAAATTATAAGATAGGGTAAGAAACTATTAATACATAAATAATGAATGGGCAAAAATTTAAAAAACTAACAAATGGTAACTTTATGGATTCTAGGTATAAAATAAAGAGTATAATTAACAGAGTACTAGGGATATATGCATGGTATAATTATTAAAAAAAATTCCATAAAGATATTGAGTAAATTATCAGACAAGGTAGGAAATAAAGTATCATTATAATTATAATAATAACAAGGGTAAATTGCTAAATCGAGGAACTAAGTCATCATAATATAATGAAAGGAAGAGGTAATATAAAATCAAAGGGTAAAATATTTTGGGATAAATGACCATAAGGCAAAATGAGCATATTCTAGAAAGAGAAAACAATCAACATAAAATATAAGATGAGATAAAAGAAAAATGAACAATATCAATCCAAGGAATGAAACTTGAGTTGAGAATATGGTAACTTATGAAACTAGAGGGACATTAGATGGAACTTAACTGATAAATAAAGCAAGTTGACTAATGAAGATAATACATTTTGCTATGGATATTCCAAATAATGAAATTAATAGTTGTGAAAATAGATAAAATAGAATGTCGGGTACAATTTGAGTATACACTGGATAGGTTAACTGGTTAACTAGGGATTAGCAGCTACTAGAGGCTGAGTTTGAATAGTTTTTAGCCTATGTATAATGGGTGCAACCACTGACCATTGATTTGAGCCTGCATGCTCCAGGTATTGAGAGGTCTACAGACTAATCCCTACTACCCACTTGTGGATATTGGGAGGATCCACGGGGCTGATCCTAGCTATCCACTAGATATATTGCTTATAATGATATCTATCTTAGGATATTAGGAGGCACCATGGGGCTGATCCCTACTATCCCCTTTACAAATATTGGGAGGTCACGGACTGATCCCTTCTATTTGCCTTTTTGATATTAAGAGGTCTTTAAGAACTAATCCTTACTATCGGGCGAAGGGTGTGTATAGACACAGAGGTCCAAAATGTGGGCCACTGTACTAGATGATATTTGATATTGATTTGTTCAGTTTTCAAACTAAGCAGGTGCAGCTAGCAAGGCCCAAAATGGGGGCTACTCCATATACATGATTCCTAATATCCAGTGATTAGGAGTTTTCCCTAAACTTTAGGGCTATAAATAAAATGATTGAAAAGCTTAAATGAAATCAATGTCATACAAAGAAAATACAGGTGTTTTAAACTATAACAATAGGAATAACCTATGAGTAAAATCAAGTGAAATGAGAAATAAGCTATAAGAAGATACTCAATAGATACAGTAATATTATGATAAATCCTAAAGATGTACAAGGACTTATGTAGTTAAGACAGATAATAGGGGCATACAACTGAAAGGGTGATAAAATAGTGAGACCATTATCAGTAAACCCTAAATAGGTTCTATCAATAAAATAATGCATTAAATAAAAGAAGTGTCAAATTGATAAAGAGGATGACAGTGTAAGCTGGTTAAAAGGTGAAAGCAAATTATTAAACTACCCAAATAGAGTAGTAGATAGATTGAAGAAAAATAACAAAAAACATATGATAAGTAGAGTTTCAAATCAAGAGGGCTAAAAGATAAAAAAGAAGACCAGAACCATAATTTGATAATTGATAAGTAGCATTAGAATGAATTCATTAATACCCTTAACACACTCATTAATAATCTTTACTATAACTAATCACAAAACAAGGACTATGGAGTAATATAGAAAATAGAGATCTAAAATATAACGAGTGGTCTACTAATAGTAAGATGATTGTTGATTAAGTTATTATTGGGTTTTTGTATGTGCGCATGGATGATTTTATGGTATAATACATGCTTCACTAAATTCACCACTGAGTGTATACTCAGCGTATCAATTGTCCGATGCGTAAGTGATAAGGGTAACCAGCAGTATGAAGTGACTAGCAGTTTAGTCGAAGACTATCTAGGTAAGATTTTATTTTTAGATTGATATATATATAGTAGATCGAGGCACTCATGCATGTTACTGTAGGTCAGTGGGTAACACGATGGTCATAAAGTTGAAATACCAGTGAATAGTAAATAGAAACAAATTATTGCTACAGACAGTAATTTGGTTTAGTAATTTGCTTAAGACCAGGCACATGAGTGTCATATGCCAAGCAGGTGTACAACAGATCATCAATTCCATTGAACAAAATGTTAATACAGAATAAAACAAATATCAGTAAAAGTTAAATGAAAGCTGCCCAAGGAAATCCTAATATGGGTGATCTTTAGGAAGTAACGTCCTTTACTTAGTTTCTTATAAATTAGGCAGGGGCCGTTACATTACCTAAAATCATTTCAAAATCCATATAAAATTCCATACTCATCAAAAACTCAAATTGACTTAATATAACTTACATTGGAACCATAACAAGACCATAAAAATTATTAAAGCTCAAGAAAAACCTCTTGCCCAACTTTTGATCACTATTCATCCCTCTTTTAAAACTTTATAATTCTTCAAATTAACCCTTCAATCTTAGTGTTTAAAGCATGGAAAGGCTTGTATATGGCTTAAAAGAGCTTTAAGGTGTAGGATATGGTGGGTTTTAAGGGTTGAACAAGCCAAAAATAGAGGAAAACCTCCTCTAATGGCTGACAAGTTTGAATAAGGAAGAACGTAGATTTTTCTTCCATCCTTTGACTTATATGTTAACTTAAATACTCAAGCATGAATGGCCAAGATCAATAGTTAACTTGATCTAATATTAATTCCCACCATAAAATTCTTTTAAATTCCCTTTTTAAATGTCATATTTTTAATTCTTCAAAAATTCTTCCACTAATTAACAAATCCAATGATCACAAATAATTATACATAACATTATCTAAGGGTCCCAAATAAATCCTATACAAAAACCTTAAAATTCCAATATATAATAAATCTCCTCATATGATTTTTATAAAATTATCTTGATCTTTAAAAAGTTCAATTCCAATCTTATTAGACTTCTTAGAATATTTGAGAATCAAGTTGTGAAAATTCCAAGTCAGTTCAAGCAAAAATGCTAAAATTTCTAATTCAGCCCTAACTAGGTTACTATTCATTTTAGACTATCATAAAAACTTTATTACTAATTTTAACTCACTTAATGACTTCATTTTCATTTCAAATTTTTTTCACAATTATATTATAAGTAATACTTGCATTTAGTCGAATTAGTGTAACCTAAGTCTCAAAAATACTATTCACTTCTTGAGAAGTACTATTCATGATCGCGGAGTTCTTGAGTGTTACAAAACTAAGTTAGTAATGGAGAAAATAATGATGATGATGAATGTGGCAGATGCGGCCATTAGGAAACTCTTAGTCACATGCTTTTTTGCTATCAACATAGCTCCAAAGTATTAGCAAAACCATAATTACAATACAACATATCACCTACTTAGATAAGTCAACTTTCAGAACCTAGGTTAGCATTGAGCAACATATGAAACATAGGTTGAATGGGGAAAAAGTAATGGCCCTAGTCACCTACACATGCTAGCAAATCTAGAAAGCTGGGAATGGTCTAGTATTTCAACAACAGAATAAAACCTGGGATGACATTTAGAGGAAAGTAGTGACATAGCAAGTAAATTTTGAAGAAGTGAATGGTTACTACTATCCTCTGAATTCATTAAGAAACCACTCAATTTCTAATATGGGATAGTCATGGACCCTCCACTTAGAAACCACCTTAAGGTGAATTTTGATGCTACCTTTGATTATACTAACAAAATAGGACCTATTGCAGTAGTTATAAGGAATAAAAGGAGGCACATAATGAATTGGAAAGTCTAAAGACTTAGAAACCAGAATTTTAAATTCATCCTTGAAGTCCAACACTCATATTAGTTTTTATGCTTAGCCAATCATGCTCATCCTCGATCATCTTTGAAAGCAATTGTAAACAAGTAATAGATGCCAGCAACAATATCACTATTTTAGCCACAATAAACAACATTATTGCTCATGTTCTTACCTCACTAGGAATCATTAGTGTATTTTTTATTTTGTTTCAAAAGTCGTGAATAGCACGAATCACAAGCTAGTGAGAAAGGCCTCGGCCTTAGACTTTGCCTTGAATGTTTATACCCAATGGGCTTTTACTAAACCTTACTTTGAAGTAATGAATCTTACTTCTAGACAAAAAAAAAAAGGCTAGTTCATAATGCTCTTATGAGTAATGCATTATATTATAGATTCCTAAAATCTTAATAATGCTTGTAAAGTTTGTTATAATTGTGACCTCTATTGCATTTACTATTTTTCTACTTTAAAATCAAACCGTGGTGAATCTCTGAATTTCTTTTTCTTGATTTTGACATGCAATGGTTTTCATTTTTATCAAGCATGATCTATTAAAAGAACCAACTACAATCTTTAAGAGAAAGTGACTAATTATCCTTCTTGGATCATCTCTTTTAGTTAAGCTAAAAAGCTATAAATAGTTTTATTTTTCACAATCAAAAGAGACTATTGGATCAAATATGGCAAGATGCTATCCAGTATAAATTTGCATTTGATTTTTCAAACTCTATACAGCATATAAGAGATCTTTCGAATTCCAGTGCATAAATCTCTATAGTGGCTTCCACCTCTATTTGGTGATGTAAAAAATAACATATAATAAAGCTTGTAAATAAAGAAATACTATAATTTTTATCCAATATCATACTGTAAACATTGGTTTTCTAGGGCTTCTATGGTCGGGTTTCTTAATGATGAATGAAGGATAAAAGTTTTAATAAATAAGAATGTTAATGTCTGAGTTAAAGATCTCTTCATTAATAGTTTTTAAAATCATAATTAACTTTCAAGCATAGACCTTAACCCAACCCGATAAGCTCATACTGCGACCTAAATTATGAGAAAAATAAGCATATGTGGTGGGTTAAGAGCTTTAGTCGATAGGCTTAAGCCTGATACCTAACACTAACAACGATAAGGGTGCAAAGGGTAAAGCCCCCCGCGATATGGAGTCAAATTTTTGAAACTATTTTTAAAAGTAGGTTAAAAATCAAATTTTTAAGATTTTCAAAGTTTTTGACATCTTAGTGCAAAACGGTGCCATTTTGACTTCTACCAAAATAGCCATTTTAGCCTCCAAAATGACATCATTCAATATAATAGAGTCCTAACATGACTCCAAACTAGGCCATTAAAAATGGCCGTTTTCACCAAAACGGCCATTTTCTGCCTCAATCCGTATATATATAAGTCGAACCCCGCATCAGTCCAGAGGGTTGACTTTTCTCAACAAAGGCACACCTAAAAACTTAAAAACACTTTCTAAACATTATTTTTCTATTTTTTAAAGATTTTTCCAAAATTATTTGCCTTTTTTTCTCTCGAGCTAATTGAAGATCATTTCTGAAGGCAATTATACACGGTGGGTCGACCAAATTCTTTCTCTTCTTTGATTTCTTCTTTTTTTCTTTTTCATCCGTCTACTAGTCAGGCGTAGTGTTTTTTCTTTGTTGACCATTTATCAGTTAAATATGGTAATTTTATTTTATTTTGGTACTCATTTACCAAATAGATATAGTACCCATATTTTATTCGTCAATTTTTATTTTTTAATTCAATTATTATTCATTCTCTTTTCTCATGTTATTTATTTAACCATATATTTTATTTATTTAACTGTCTATTTTATATCCTTATTGTTTATTCCTTTTGTCAATTATATTATTCTTTTCATACTAACTTTGTGTTTTTGTTATGATGCAAGTTTTTTAAGATCTGTTAGGGTTTTATTTGACCTTTCTTTTTACCCTTTTATCAAACACCCGGTGAAGTTAACTTTTTATTATTTTTCTTATTTTATTTTGTTGTCATTTTATTATTTTGTTTCTATTTATTTATTTTGTTTAATCTTTATTTTCTTCTTGATTTTCTCCTTTTTTTTATATGATTTTTAGTTAGATTGTATCTTAAGCAATTTCAATGTAATTTTAATTTTTATTCGATCAGAATGTATTTTAGTTAATTTTCATTTAATTTTTATTTTCTCTTTGGTTAGAATGTATTTTAGATAATTATCATATAATTTATTTTATTCGCATTATTTTCCTATACTTTCTATGAATGTTGTAATAAGTAGAAAAAGATTTTTTACACGTTATAAAAAATAATAACCAATTTGATTTCTACCTAATTAATCAGTGTTTTTCTAATAAATTGAGTCTTGATTTTGCTTTAATAGAAGTCAAAAATAATAAAACCTATTTTCTAAAAATTGGTATGTGAGAAACAAAGTTCTCAAAGGAAATCAATTATCAGATTTCATGTATGTTTTCCTTTAATCTCATGTATTTCTTTTGTAAATATACCTATTTTATTACGCTTCTATGTGATTGAATGCCTTATTTTAATTATAAAACCAGCTTAAGAAAAAGGATAAAATTATAAATTTAATATGAAATTTCATATTAACTTGAGATATAAATAAGAGTAGGGTCACTCTAGTTTTGGCCTTACAAGGTATTTTCCAACTCCCATTAGGTTGTGACTCCTACCTTATGGTACCTAACTTGCTCTTTCTAGGCTAATCAAATAGGAATGGTTTAAGATTCCTCTAATTTCATTCTCATCTTTTAGGACTCAAAAGGTGAGATTTAGGTTGAGTTTTTGGTTGTTTCGATTTGATCGGCCTCTAAAAGGAAGGGACGCAAACAGTGGTGACTCCACTGGAGACACCATAAGACCATGCTCTAAAAGTACCCCAAATTAATATAGAATTTTGTATTTTGAATTTATAATATTATCTTTTTTTGAAACTGCATTACATGCTAAAGCCTTAGAATAAGTTAAGCATCCCTTTTTACTCTAATGTCATTTCAAAGCATGTACACATTTTCATTCAATTTAAGGGATTGTTAGAGGTGACATCAAATCCAAGCCTTATACTTACAAGGTATATTACATGGTGAACCAATAGATCATATGCTCATGAAGAGAAAAACCTATTATGGAGGGACTATACTTAAATGACTATAACTTGCGCGACCTAACCGTGAACCCATTTAATAACCAATAGCAACTTCCCCTAAGTTTCCTAGTTAATGCTACATTGTGTGCTATGTGGACCCATATCTATGAAATATGTCTTAGTCATCCTGAAATGCTATTGAAACCTTTAGGCCTTTTAATTAGAATGAGTTAGACCCTACATTTTGGTTTGATTGAACATATCCAACATATGTGGACTAATTATCTTGCATGTGTTCTTTTAAATATAAAAAGAATAACGTTTAGCTATCTATCGTTCAATATTTGAATCTATCAGGATCCTCGATATCCCATAGATAACCTCTCCTAGGAAAGACATGTAAACCTCATGTTTGGGAAGTGATAAGGTTAGAAGGTTCTTACATGTGTTTGTATTCACTAACATGTATGTTCTTATTCTATGTATGTATACATCACATAATAAACTCATATTAAGTAAAAATATAAACATACATACTAAGCTCTGTATTCAATAACATCTATTCTTTTTCTTGTCCCATACATCATGTAACGATTGTAAGTATTTATCATCCTTATTGATATACATATATATAGTGTACATTATAGGCTCTTTTAATTTCTTAGCCATACATAGCATCATATTTACATCAACATGTGTTATAGATTGTATAGAATTCACATCGTAGGCTAACATCTTGAGAAAGTTCATTAAAATTTTTTGTTTATGTATATACACATTGTACATCCATACATCAACATATCTCATGCATATGTTAAATAGACATATCACATATTAACTTGTATCACACATCATCCATTAGAGGAAAACCCCCATCTTGAAGAAATACATGCCATTACACATAACATTTTTTAGGAATAGGCATATCATGTAGCCATCATTGAGCATGCATGCACACATGATTAGCACCATCTTGGCTAATTAGATATGTATAGCATATCATTTTGCATATATGTCTGCATATGATAACATCTCATATCATCCTAGCATGCCTTATCTAAATGTGTTCTTCCACACCTTTGCCATTCATACATGTATAAACATGTGTCATGCATTATATAAATCATCATAGGTTCACCTGTACATCAATCAAGTATATGTGGCATTTTAGGCATTGATACATTATGCATTGACATGCATCATATTAACCCTAGTATTTTTAAGAATTGTACATACATAAAACATGCATTTAACATGACATATGTCACACATCATTTTGTATATATGTATATACGTAATACTAATCCATGTATAGTAACATCCCATAACATCCTGGCATACATCATCCATTATGAAAACTCTGATAATTTCATCCATACATGCATACACTTAGTCTTTTATCATAGATACATTACACACTCTAAGCCTTGCATCTTGTTATATCCATCATGTGTCATGCCACATAGATATCCATTACACTTACCTCATACATCTACATCAAGTAAATCATGTATATATACATCCCACAACACAATATAATTCTTATCATGCATCTTTGTTTCATGCATTATCAAAACTTCATTTATCCACCATGTAAGAGTCACACATCTTCATTGGTTTTCCATATATCAATATACATCATAAGTTGTATAATAATCATGCACCGCATTAACTATTTGTATAACTATTATAGATCTTTATATATATATATAACTCTTTGTCCTTGTATTTCACTCATATATGCATCCATGCATAAGCATACATCAAGTAGACCCTTTTTAGTTCATATACATATTTTAGCATTAGGTACATTACATGCATCATGTATCACGTTGCATACATGAATACACAGCATTTAACATGAGGAAAAGTTTACATCTTAAGAAACCTCATGCATTCTCATCTAGGAAAATATCATCAAAGTCATTCATATACATACACCGATACATCATCAGCATTTTAGTCATTCAACCATGAAAATCCATCACTCTTGTTCATAACTTTTGATTG
>CANXYI011104710.1:0-10046 GCA_948208565.1 Hura crepitans | reverse complement strand
TTATTTTTCCCTTTGGGAGGTTCCTGTGAACTGATCCCTATGGCTTTGTCAACCTGGTGCAACGGTTGGGGTCCAAAATGTGGGCTGCTGCACACTTGTTCAGTTCCCTCTTAGTCAAGTGTCTGTAAGTGTTCTCTACTTAGTCAAGCCTATGAAATGGAATTAAAGTAAAGTAAAATGCAAATCTAGAATAATTGATGATAATTTATGATGATAAATTTAATAAATAAAACATGGTGGCATTTTGGTAATTTCAAAGTAAACATGGCATATCATCTGAATGGCATTAGTCACCTGGCATAACACCCACACACTACATCTAGAACACTATTTTATGTTGTGTATTAATGCATGTGTCATGTTTTAAATGGTTTAAATGCACCACTGAGTTTTATACTCAACATACCCATGTTATGGTGCACAAGTAGCAAGGATAAATGGACCAGCCTCAGTGATCATGCAGTGTAGTAATACAAGTGTTGAAGGGTAATAGAGTTGTTTTTTTTAGTAGTGGCACTCATGTAAATTCTGTAGATATGGGTTAGCATGCTTAAGAGCTACTATGTCTATATATAAAACATAGATGTGATATATATAAACAGGTGTTTGTCTATTTAAGTTGTTAGAGGTTTTGATAACTGCGGGCTTGAGGCCCTTTGCTTGTGTGATTCTGATATATGTTTGATGTGTGCTGGTGTTTGACTAGGGGACCAAAGGGGTCCATATGGAAGTTGAATGGAATGAATGTCTATAGAAGTGCTTTTAATAAGTGAATAAAATTTTGGTATATCACCCGAGTAATCGTTGTGCTGCCCAATTTTTTGTGACTTGTAAAGTGTCTGTAAATGGTTTCTCTAAGTTTGTCAGACCATGTATGAACTTGCTTAAGGATTAGACTGAAAATCTAAGCAAAACCTGATAGAGTTCTAAAATAGTCTATAAGTGTTAAGGAGTTTATCTCTGGAGAAATTCTAAGATGGGTGACCTGATGGGAAGTGCATCACCTATCGAGTTTCTTTAGGAATCTAGTAGGGGGTGTCACAATAAAAGCTTCAGTCAATATAGCTTTTAACTTATCAAAGCTCTCTTAACCCTTATCATCCTACACAAATTTCACATTCTTGTGAAAAAGTTTAGTCATTAGTGATGCAATCATGGAGAATCCTTGAATAAATATCCTATAATAACCCAACAACCCTAGGAAACTTCTCACTTTAGTCTCATTCTTATGTGGCTTCCACTCAAGAATAGCTTCCATCTTTTATGAATCAACCCTTATCCCTTCAGCTGATGCAAGATGCCCTAAGAAAGGTACTTTATTAAGCCAAACTCATATTTAATGAGCTTAGCATAAAGTTATTTTTTTCCTCAATGTTTGTAATACAACTAAGGTGCTCATCGCATTCTTCCTTATTTTTGGAATCCACAAGAATGTCATCAATAAAGACAATTATGAACAAATCAAGATAGGTCTAAAGATTCAGGTCATCATATCCATAAATATTGCTAGTATATTAATGAGGCCAAATGGCATTAATAAAAATTCATAATGACCATAGCTAGTTTTAAAGCTATTTTTAGAACATTTGCCTCTTTAACCCTAAGTTAATAATAACCCAACCTCAAGTCTATCTTAGAGAAAACTCCTACACTTTTAAGCTAGTCAAATATGTCATCTATTATAGGCAAAAGATATTTACTTTTGACAGTAACCTTGTTAAGTTGCATGTGATTAACACACAAACATAATGAAATATCTTTCTTCTTCACAAATAAGATCGAAGCACCCCAAGAAGATACAATAGGGTATGTAAATCCCTTATATCTATATCTTCAATTCTTTCAACTTTGCAAGTGCCATTTTATAAGAAGCAATCGATATTGGAGTTGTGCTTACAGTTACTTCAATAGCAAATTCAAGATTCCTTACGAGAGTCAAACCTATCAATTCTTCAAGAAATACATTAGGGAAATCACATGTAATGGGTATCTAATGGATATTTAATTCAGTTGATTTCATATCCACTACTTGTGCTAGATAAGCTTCACAATCATTTCTTATAAATTTCTTACCAACAGTGGCCGATATCACATTAGAAAAGAAATCATATCATACCCCCACAATTGTTATTCTAGACCTATTAATAGCCTTTAAAGTGATTCTCTTAATCAATAGTCAACTATTGCTTGATATTTAAACAACCAATCTATGCCCATAATTAAATCAAACTCATTGAATGAAAGCTTAATCAGGTCAGCTAGAAATTCATGTTCTTGTACTTTTAATGGAAAATTCTTATATACTTTGTTTACTATGTGAGATACCTCTCACTTGGCCTAGTATGTGGACCTAATTAACTTTATTTGAAAAATCCATAAAAGTTTATAACTTTTTGAAAACACTTTTAGCATGTATAATCTTTTAAAACATGACTCAATAAAAACCTTTTATCAATTAAAACAATTGGAAAATCACTGTGTTGAAAATCCGGCAGCATAATGGTTATATCAGGTCACTATTCCCAAAATAAATATTAACTTACAATATAAAAACACTTCTATAATTCAATCATCACTTTTCAACACATTTTAATCCTTATGATCAACCCAAAATATCTCAACAATCATTCTTAATAATCCACACATTTTTTAAAAACATAAACATAATAAAAGAAAAGCATAATGTACAATTTATATACATATTACAAAAGTAGATTTGATTTAATGAAAGTTACAAAATGTAATGAGACTAGGCCCAATTCCCTTTGTACAACATATGAATGCCCTATCATGTTTACATCCCATAATTTATGTAGAGGAAATCAAAATACCAAAAGATGAGTTGTATCTTGATTTACATTACTGATGAGGCTTTTTGCTTTTATCTATTCTTTGACCTATGCACCGCAAAAATAATGATGCGCTAAGCATAAAGCTTAGTGGTGTATTCAATATAGTATATATAATTATACACATGTATTCAATGCATTTAACTGCTTTCATCATGCAAATTCAAATCATATCATGCATAACATGTTATGTCATATGTGTGCAAGCATATGCATACAAGTGTCATCACTTGCATCACTCATTCTTAATCAATTCTACATGACACACAAATAAAATCTCATTTTGATTTGCATATTAAAATTGTAATGCCCCAATAATCCCGATAATTATGAATAGTATTTTTCTGGGATGAATAGTATTCTCGAGACCAGAGATGCACTAAAGTCACCAGATGAAAGTATTAATTATAAAATAATTTTGGGTGAAGTTTGAAATCAATTAGAGGTCTTTAGAATGGTTAAAAATGCCAAGAAAATTTTACGACGGTATATTGAGAATAGTGACCAACAAAGTTGGACCGTAAATTAATTTTAAAGTTGCTCAAAAAATTATACAACTTGATACTTAAAAATTCCAATGAGTTTAATGGCACTAAAATTGGAATTTTTTGATATCGTAAAGTAATTTTTTGAGAAATTGGGCAACATAAAAATAATGCAATTAATTAGTTTTTTCGTGTCTTTGAGCAATGATTTTTAGAGGCTTTTAAGGGATAATTAAAGTGAATTATTGCTATGAAATGACAATTTAATTGGCTTGGGAAGAGAATAAAATTTGGACAAAAATGCATGAAAAATGAATATTTGGAAAAGGGTATAAATAGTCAAACCATTTTCAAAATTCAACATTTTCTCGCATCCTCTCTTCTTCTTGTTCCCAACACCACTTCTCCCCTCACCCTTCATCTTTCTTTCTTCAATCCTTCCCTTAAAGACCAAATCTCTTTACCAAAATTAGACCATAGAGTCTCTATACCCTACAACTTATCTAGGAAGTGGAAATTTCGAAAACGGGTGCTCGATTTTCTTGATTTTCAATCCCGTGAATAGTAATCTCCAATTTTTTGGGTAAGAATTTCCAACTTCCATTATTTTTTCTAGATACTAGGGGTGCCTAAAAGAGGATAAATGGTTTTAGATTAATTTTTTGATTTACAATTTATTTATTATGGATTTTTGAAGGTTTGTTCAGTTTTTGTTAGGAAATTTCAAATTAAACCATGACAAGGGCAAGGCCAAGGTGTAGATAGATCTCAAGGTACCTTTTTGGTTGTCTCAGTATGTGTAATCAGAATAAGATACATGAATTAAATTAGAAAACCTAAATTTGCATTAAATGCTTAAATGTGTGTTTGGCCATTAATAACATACATTAATTGTGTAATATGGCATGTAGTAATTTTATTAAGATGATTTGAATTATCAAAATGCATTGAAAGTAAGTAAAAGTATTAAATGTGCTAAGTGTGCTCTAAAGGCATGATATGTGACATAGTGGAGTTAAGTAGCTTAATTTGAGCAATTAGGATTTAATGAGCAAAAATTGTATTTAATCCTCATATTTAACACTTATATGTGTGAATAAATGTGAGATAATGCATTAGAGATGTAAAATGTGCAATCTGTGCATTACGATAGGTGTATGTACATATTATGTGAAAAATGCCTTTATATATATTATGTGAATATGTCATAAGACATTTGGCATATTAATTATGGTTGCATGATATATGTGTGGTATGTACAATTTGTAGCCATTTTATGAATATGGGTCGAATGGTTTATGTGCCAAAATGATGGCTCATACTCTTGAGTGCTAAATTAGAGTTATAAAATGTTACATAAGCAATTGTATAATAGATGTTGGTATGATTGGTTTAAGTCATGTTTTATGGTGGACTAATGACCTTTAGAGTGTTAAACAAGGTTAATATGTCAATTGAAGTCTTGATGTGGATGTGGTCAAATGATGATGTATAAAACCATATGTGCATGTGTTAGTATGGATTAATTAATAAAGGATAAAAGGCCTAATGGCTAAAATTACCAAAAGGCATTGGGGACCCAAACTTTCTAATGCCATAAGGTTTAAATGTGTATGAATACATCTTAGATTGTATTTATGTGTAATAATTGCTAATATATAATAAATTTGCCTTAATAAGTATATTAGAGGCAAAACAAAGAATAAGGGCTAAAAATTGGCTGTATGGCCGAAACATTATAGTGGGCATCAGGGCTTGTGAGTTTTGATGCCATAAGCTTTAAGTGATTTATGTTTATGTTCGAATATGGATGTGTTAAATGTGTGATGATGAGCACTAAATATGCATAAACAAGCAAGTATCGTTGAATGGCCTATGATGGGAAATATATACATGATGCTTTATGAATTGTGATAGAATTAGTGTATGTATTGTTATTTCTCATATTTAAACATGAATATGATTAAAGTCATCAAAGAAATGAAGTATGGAACCTAAAAGTGCATTAAACTCGAAATGAACTTAAAAAGAGTTCTTAAAAGTACATTATGCCATAAATTAAGAATTTAATGAAAATTAAGCCATAAATAACCTAAATGGATTTATGACCTTATTTGATTATGTATATGTTAAATACATGCTAAAAATTCATATAGGAGATGGAAAACATGATTGTTTGTGAATATGGCATAATGTGAGTAAAATGGGCATAAATGCTCAAAATGATGTTTTCAATGAAAATAAACCATTTTAGTCATTCAATGGCTAAAATATGTATGATAAAAACTATATAAGCTCATTTAATCAGGTGAAACTAAAAATAATGATTTTTAGCCCATGAGATGTAACAACCTAAGAAATGGATAGGTTGACCAGTCAAATAGGGGATATAACAGCTATTAAGGCACTTTGATGTTTAGATGAGATCTAAAAGTTCATTTTTAGTCTTACCTAAGGATATATGTGCTGTGATCTTCAGATCTAAGTGGATGCAGCCACCGATAAAGGTCCCATAAGGGCCACTGCATTGAGCATATGCAGGTGCATTCTCATAAGTCTAGATTGACAATGCACAACCATGCTAGTGCAGCAGCCGTCAGGTCTAAAATATGGGCCACTGCATAAGTTATGATCCCATTATCCATAGGTTTAAGGTTATCCCTAAGGGCATAAGTAAATAAAATAAGGTAAACAATAAGAGAAACATATTATACATGATATGGCTTTTAAATGATCAATAAAACAGTGTATGATGTGAAAATGGTGTAAATAGATGAACTACTTTTTTTATATATTGTTTTGTGATACATGCATAAAATGGAGTTGCTTGTGAATAGAGTATGTCATATTGATCTTAATTAGGGCATGTCATCATTTGTATGCATATTATGCAATATGTTAGATAGTTATGCATGTTAATGATTGACATATAACTATGGCATGTTAAGAATGGTAGTTTAGCACATATTATTTCAATTAAACTGCTAAGCAATTCACTTAGCATGTCATTTGTTTACGGCACATAGGTACAAAGACATTTTGATACTTGAAGCCTTAGGACATCAAGACTTATCAAGAGAAGGCTTTCTTTTGGTAATTTGCATATATAAGTAATAGTTGTGATGTATAGGTGCACTCAAATGTATATGTAAAGGGGATGGGCCTAACTTGTATCTATTTTGTAACTAAATTGTAACTTAAAAGTCCTTTTTGGTTTTTAACATTTGTATGCCATTTTAAACTATAAAATTGCATGCTATGCTATATGATATCTCTTCCTGAGGTTGAGATATTATATGCTATTGGAGTGATCAGAGGATCATATTGTGATAGAGGAAGTGTGTGAAGGAATTATAGAAATGCATTTTATTATGCAGGTTACTATTTAAAATTTAGGATAGTGTCCAGTCCAGCCGTTATGCTGCCAAATTTTTAGTGTAAGGATTCCCAAATTTAAATAAGTAACACCATTTGAAAAAGGTTTTTAAAAACCTATATTTTCACACACAATGATTTTGATTAAGAATGTTATATAATAAGTAAATAGGTAGATGAGTTTGGATATTTGGATATGTATGTATACCTTAGTCAGGCTTGATGACTAACCAACATCCAGACCTGGTAAGAGGTGTCATAAAAACCTTGTTAAATTATGTGATACTTGTTAATTTGCTTATACATATAAGAGACATATACTCGAAATTAGATAATGGGAATTAGTGACCACAAAGGCTTAACGATGACCCAAAGGTCTAGTGGTGACCACAAAGGTCTGACAAGGACTTGAAGGTCTAACAGATATAGTGACCCAAAGGTTTGAAATCAAATAATGGCCACAAAGGCATATACGGTGGCTCAGAGGCCTAAAAATAAGCACCGAAGTGCCTTAGCAGCTGCTAATCTCCCTGGTTGACCAACCAACCTATCTAAGCTAGGTTGTCTACTTATATAAGCCATCTCTATTCTTAATTATGTTTCACCTTTTTAAAGTAGCTTTTAAGAATTTTACATGTCCTTTGGATAAAAAAGACCAAAAGGGGGTAACAAAAATTCTCATTATCATATTAAACCCACTCATATTATTTTTCATGCATATGAGCACATTTAACATCACATCATACATAACCTCTTTCACATATTATAAATAATATCTTAAACCATTTGCATTTATTAACATATTAAACCATTCTTGCATTACAATTAACATAATTATCTCATCAAATCACTTAGTGAATGCCTAAGGCACCTACTATCCCATACTAGGCCATTTGACCACCATAAAACTTTATGTTATAAACATGCTTATACCACTCTCTTTTTATTTATTATGTATCATATATAGACATGATCATCCACTCCATCTCTAATATTTCTTTTAACTTAACATAGGGATAAACTTATATTTCATACATTATACATAATCTTACCTTCTTTTTCATATATTTTTCACACAACTCTTTTTAAGCAAAGTCTAACTATAACACTCCAAATACTCATCATTTAAGCATTTTAAGTCCATTTTACAAGATATTATGGTTTTGGTCTCACTAGCAAAATTATTCATTCATGCTTTTAGCTTTACAATTACAACTAATAACATACACATTTAATCATTATATAAGCCCACATAACCTATTCCATGTTACACACATATAACCACATTAAGACATACTTAAAGTACCATTCAACGACACTGTGTAGCAAGCTTTATAATCTCAATTTCACCACTTAACACACATTTAGACATGCTTATAACATTATAATACAAGCAATGGCCGTTACAAAGCAACCATAATACATAAATGTATTAATTACATACACATACACACATAATTTAAGAATTCAACACATACAATATATAATTTATTGCATACACTTACAATTGAGCTCAAATACACCACCAAAGCCTTATTACACCTTCTCTTTTCCTTTCTCCTTTCCTTGATCACTTTTCTCTATAAACATAATGTCATGACCCGACCCTCAACAACTTATCTTGCTAGGCAGGGATCATCGCGACGAGGCTGGTAGGATGAGAGTGAGAGTCTCCACCAACCATTTAAGGTGTAGTTGGTCACCTAGAAATCTTGGTTTAGCCTCTGGGTTCTTGGTTGTTCAGGTATAGGAAAGGTATTAAGCATCCTATACCATGTTTTTTAAGGGGTTTTATTTTTAAAAAAAAATTAAGAAAAGGATTTATTTGTTAAAAAGCAAGTTATTCCTTCATTTATGACTATCGTGATCCAGGGTTCTATGACGTATTTGTCAAGGATCTGGGTGACAAGATTTTTTTATTGTCTTGAATTACCTTTACTTTATATTCTAATGCATACTTCTTATTTATATTGCAAATAGCTATAGACACGAAACGAGATTTAAATCTTTCTAATCATAACTTCCCCCTAAAGCAAAGAATTCCTACTTGTATTTCAATACTTAAATACTATTTCTTTTTTTTTTAAAATTTTATAATCCACTCATGGAAATATTTCTTATCTTATTAAAAATATATATGTCGAGAACTAAATAGATAAGATTAATTCAATTATAACATTCTTATGCTAAATTTCGATTTATAATTATCTTAGATGATTTTGATCCCACATATATAATTTATCGAATATTATTTCGAACAGGATAGTACATTAAGTAATTATCTACATAACTTACAATTTAATGATTTTTTTTTCAAGGTATGTTAACACATTTATTGTAAAATCTTATTAACTTTGTCATTTTGTTATAATTATAAATTAATTTGATCGATCACATAAGAAGTAATTTTCAAAAAACTTGAATATTACACAAATATTTTGTGTACAAATATCATCTATTTGGTAAAATTACTAAGAAGATATCCTTTATTAATATATGAATTACTTTATAATTGCTCCTTAAATAAATTAAAAGGACCTATAATCTTACTATTAATAATTTATTAAAATGTGTGTGCGTGTGTATATGTATATATATATACGAAGTTAGTTTGATTATGCATTCTCCTATTAAATTTTCTAATTTGTAATTATTTTGAATAGCTTGATGTTTTATGCTTAGTTTATAATTTTTATTATCTAATCTCTTATGTATTATTTATGCACCAGACAAATAATTAGAATTAAGTCATTATGCATGATTAGCCTAAAATTAACTAGTTTTTTTTTAAAAAAAATTTAAACTTAATCAACTTTATGACTTAAATACCCTTTTTGTGATTCTTAGGTGGGGGTTAACCCTAAGGGTATAAGTGTAAATAACCCTTTATAAAAACTGCTTTTATCATTTTTTTCTGTCGACACCTTTTTCCATCTTTTCATCTCATTTCTTTTATTCGTCTTCTTAGCCTCTTTTATCATCTCTTTTGATGAAAACCCCTAATCACCATCCCTTGAGTGTCTCTTATAATGGCCATCCGTTTCGAAATAAAACTCTCCTCGATGGTAGTCAGAGGAACATCGAAGTACCACTACCAAGAGCAAAAAATCAGTGCATTATTTCCATTCAAACTACCAGCTTCCTTATCAAAATCATGACAGTAGTGGCTGTAGTAAACCTACCAATCGTACGGATTCGCCTTGAAGCCAATAGCTACACCATCATCTTTATTCGGTTGAGGTAACAGTGATCCCGATTTTGATGAGTGGATTCTTTTTATTTTTTTACCATCTTTCAAATCTTATCAGTAGATGATCTATGTTTTTTTTGTTTGTTC
>CANXYI011104615.1:0-10904 GCA_948208565.1 Hura crepitans | reverse complement strand
CAATGCAAGGCATATTTTCAAGGTGTATATTGCTATATTAATAATTTACATACTTAGCTAATTCCATAGCAAATTTATGCCAATAATCAAGCTAAATGAATGTACTAAATTCACACTCAACTACTTAAAATTACAATTCAACATGCCATGGCCAATATTCTCAGGTACATAGGGGAAATGGACTTAAATTCCATTCTTTTCTATATGATCACCATATTCAATCATAATTACATGCCATGGTCTCACTTATGGTCATATACATCCCAATCTAAGCAAATTTAGCTAAGGTACAATGCAACATTTCCTTGAAACCACTCATTATAGCTCACGAGTACAAGCAACCATACACATTCCATAGGGATTTCCTTACCTAAATTCACTTAATCCATGTCCTAGCATGCTATGCATATTCTAAATCCAACTTAGGCAGCAAATTACTCACTCACACAACCATAGGTAGCAAATTGTAATAAGTTTTGGGAGGCCACGTAAGCAAATATGAAGAACAACATGTTCAATTACACTAAATACTCAAGGGAACCAACATCACCAAGGAAGAATTTAAATTTAAATTCATCATTCCAGCCCTTCTAAGTCTATGTTCACTAGCATAGGCACCCAAAATACATGAAAAAAAGGCCGAAAGTCCACTTACATGTCACTTTAAAGGTGTCATTCCCATTCAACCCTATGCTGCCAGCCCAATTCCAACAACCACAGTAATCTTTCTCCTTCTCCGTGACCTCCAAGCTGGCCTCCAATGGCCACTAATCCCTTATACACACACACATACAGGTCTTAGGTACACCTTAGTATAAATTGGTAGCCAAAAAGAAGAAGAGAAGGGGAGGAATTGCACAAAACTCACCTTTCACACACTGTTCTAAATTGTTCTGAACCAGTCACCGCACATGAATTTTATCTCTCAAACCATAGCTCCTTTTGGCTTGATTCTTGTTCCTCATGGTGCCAAACATCTAGAAGAATTTTTAGCCACTAAAATCTCCTCATTTGGTTTCTGGAGGAGAAAGATATGGCCTGAGAAAGCAGAGACTGGTGCCGAGAATTTTGGGTAGAAAGGGGAAAGAAGTTTCTATTGTGTGAGTGGAAAAATCCACTTGTCACATGGTATTAGCCACTTTGCAATAGGCATGCCCACTTGGCATAAAGTGAGGCCCACCTTGACATGTCAAAGGTGGTCCCGAAAATTCTCGAGCCATCCCGATTTTTTGTCAAACTTCAAAAATTCATAGAAATTCACTTAGATCTCCAAAAATTACACCATTTGTTTTAAAATTCCTATTTTAACCCCCTCATAATTTTTTATGGCCAAATTCCATCGATAGGGCAGCTTTCAAACTATCTCAATTTGCATGCCAACCTAAAAAATTGCAAGAATTTGCAAATGACCTTTGATTTAAAATTTTCTTTCACTATTGGACTCAATGTAATTTTTAAGCTTCAAGGTCCACTATTTTTGGGTCTGTTTAGGCATATCCCAATTCAGTCTCGACCTGAAAAATTTTTATTGCACCAATGGGTAGCTTTTAATCCGAAATGAATTGTTGATTTTGCTAGATTTCTAAATTTTGCACATTTCATCAAATTAAGGCCCCTTAAAGTTTGATGACTCATGCCAGCACATCAATCAACATGCAAATGACCTGGCACCCCAAGTGCACTTCTCAAACCTGTGTCACTATTTAGGAAGCCTCAGAACATGGGCATTACATTTCTTCTCCTCTTAAGAAAATTTCATCCTCAAAATTACCTGAAGCAAAGAAAATAGGATACTAATCTCCCATTTGCTCATCTAGCTCTCAAGTAACTTCTTCTGTACTTTTATACCTCCATAGCACTATAATAGTGGTATGGATTCATCTCTGCATCTCATTTCACGACCATACTCTACACTATTTCTTTGAAAAATCTTTTAGAACACTTTGTCTCTTACTAAATGTTTAGTAGTTTCTTGATTCAAGTTAGCACAAAATTCTGGTATAATCATATTACATTTAACCTTTTTTTGATTTATTTCACTTTTCTTTATCCTTTTTAATCATGTTTACTCTGAAGACTTTCTATCTCAAATCACACTTCAACATGAAAAGTCCTACATTATCTATCAAACACTGCCTCATAGGGGTCCATTTCCACACAAAATTGATTACTACTATCATAAGCAACCCTTGCCAAAAATATATGTATATATAGATCTCAGTTAATCATAAACTCATTAATATTGTCTCACATCATGTGTCCAAATATTGGTATCACCTTCTCTGACTATCCGTCTGACTGAGGATGATTAACTAGGTGATGAGCTAGTCTAGTGCCTAGAGCTGCTTACAACTTCTACCAAAATTTGGAAGTAAAACAAAATCTCTATCCAAATGATAGCCACTAGCACAACATGAAATTTGATGGTCTCATCACCATATAGTCTAGCCAACCTATTTAAAAACTAACTCATCCTAACCAGGTAACTTGAACTATCTTGACTATCTATCAACAATTATCCATGCACCACTGCATTTTCCATTACCCAATAGTGAACTCATTACAAAACTCATAGTTAACTTTTCTCATTATCACTTTAGTATAACCATACGGTATAATAATTCAAAGAGATTCTGATGCCCAACTTCTACCTGGTGGAATGACAAATATTGGGTATTATACTTTACCATACTTCTTTCCATACAAAGCCATCAAGAAATAAAATTCCCAAGCTCAGATTTTTTTTCCTCCCAGAATGCCTGAGACGAGGAGACTCATGTATTTCCTTAAACATCTGCAACCCAGATCCTCTGTACAAATATACATGATTTATTTTGATGAGTTTACTACCCACTTACTAACATTGAGACCCTATGGTCTTCCCCTCTTTAGCTTTGCTAATTAACTAAATCATATACTTATCTCTCACCTGATTATCTTCAATTTGCTATCTAAAATCCAACTTTACTTATAATTCAGCCACTATTGCCTTTTCTATAGTGAATTGTAACCTGGCATTCATGGCTTTCCAAGTTACCCTAGACTTTTCCTATACTTAGCATCTATTAGCACATTAGCTTTCACTAGTAGATAGTCCATTAGGCACTTAAAATCCAAAATCAACTCTACCTAGCTTCTCTATCTTAGGTCTCTTCTCCTGAGTAAGGGATATTTAAACTCCAATGATTTATATCTATACAACATTCCTCTTCATACTAATAATGTCATCATTTGTTTTAACACAACCACTATGATAACTAGCCCTAAATCAAAGGTAAGATAATCCTTTTCTTATGGCTTCAACTATCTTAAAGCACAAGCCACAACCTTTCCATCTAGCATCACACTTAACAAAGTATTTAATAAAGCAACCCTACATATAACAAAGTCCTTACCCTATTCAAGTTGAATCAGGATAGGCCTCTATCAACCTCTATTTCTAACTTAGCAAAACTATCTTGGCATTAATTATCCCACACATTTCTTACATTCTTTCTGATTAGTCTAGTCAAAAGAGTAATCAATAATGAAAGTTCTCTTATAAGCCCTTTGTAATACCAACTAAACCCAAAAAAATTTTCACCTTAATTACATTCCCAAAGGGTTTCAATTCCAACACTGCCCTTCTTTACTAGGGCCAACTCTGACTTGCTCTATGGAAACTAGGTGGTTAAAAGAAAAACATCATTGCCTAATTTATACTTACAACATTGAGCATACACCCATCTTTCTTCTAGGGTCTATATCACAACCCTCAGGTGCTATTCATACCCTATCTAGTTCCTAGAGTACACCAAAAGATCATTCAAGAGCACCCTTACCACTGGCCTACATAAAATTAAAAGTTTTGCCCATTGCAATTCATGAAATTGCTAAGGCATTAGTGAGCCCCGATGACATCACCAAAGACTCACAATGTCCACACTGGGTCTTAAAAGCTATGTTAGTAATATCAACTTCCCTAAATCCTCCATTGATAGTATCCATATCTCATATCAACTTTAAAAAGAAAAAGGACTAGCTTCTCTTAAAGATCAAAAAGATCATCCACCAGAACGGGGGATACTAATCCTACATAATCACATTGTTCAATCACTTTCAGGGTAGTACATAACCCAAGCAACTTGTCCTTCTTCCTTATAAACAACTTAGACACTCACCAAAAAATTATACTAGGTCTAATAAAACCTTTATCACATAGCTCTTGCAACTATACTCTTAGTGATTTTATTTCAACATATGCCTTCCTTTAAAGAATAATAAACACTGGAGTAATACCAGGATACACCTCAACTTTAGAATCCAATTTCCTTCGAGAGGATAACCCTAGTAGCTTAATAAAAATATATTAGAGATCTAAACTTTAACTAATAGATATGCTAGATCAAAATTAAGCTTGTCTGATCAATACCTTAGGCCAAACATGCCTCTCTCCTCTCAGAGGAGTTATTATATCCTAATGACAAAGATAAAATTATCTAGAGGATTTCTTTCACCATCCACTATCTCTAATAGTCTTCATACCACCTGGATGGTCAACTTTTTCTAGTTACCCTCAGTCATAGGCTAATACTTAATAAGCCAATCCTTTCTAGAATTACCTCAACATATTAAATACCACTTTGCCAGACCAACAACAATCCATGCCCCTAAAACACTATAGGCATCTTTTATACCCCCTTTACAGTCACACACTGCCTTATAGGGTTGTTACTCTAATCTTTGCATTAACTTGATCAGGCCCTATCTATCGATTCTAGGCCAGTGTAGTACATGCACATAAGGGCATTACATCAGTGTTTATCAAGGCTAAGACTAAAACATTGAATAACAACATACTAGTCATACCATCTAGTGCTATAGCCACTTTTTTAGTCTCACTATACACTACCTAGCTGAAGCACAAGCCTTAATTTTAGCACCCTGACTAACACTAGACTACTATCCTTTAGTCTATTTCTTATCGCTACTTTAGGGTGTAACATTAGGTATCTAAGTTTGAGCACCCTCTTTCTATCCCTGAGAACACTTACTCTATGGTGGGCTCTAGCACCCCTATGGAGACATTCTTCCTACTAGCCTTCTCTACACTGCCTTAGTGACTTTTCTAACAAAAACCACACATAGGTGATCTACTCTTAGTACCCTCTCTAGTACTGGGACCTGGACTGAAACTATGCTTGTAATTGGCTCCTTTTCCTTGTCTTATTAATCTGGTAGTGCATTGGGCTATCCCACAGTGCGTTGCCTCTTTCTCTAAAAGAGGTCTGTTCTTATTGGTACCATCTCTTTCTATCACATGCAACTAGTATTGATACTGCCAACTCCCTTTTTTTGAGGTTTAGCTATCTATATCCTTACCCTTACATTTAGTCCTATAAGGAATCTCTTATATTCTGCATATGTGTCATTGAATAAAATTTCCTCAACATAATTTAGAAATTTGACAAGATCCTTTCATGTTTTACTTCCCACAATGCCAGGACAGGGTTTCTCCTATCTATTATTAGTTAGTCACTCTTAACTCTTGTTGTTAAGTAGCATAAGTAGGTTCAGATGCTAATATAAAACCTACTCTCTATTTACTATGGTTATCTAACCAATTGGTTCTATAGCCCCTCCTTTGGGCAACTAGACTAATCATTTTTGTACTATAAAAGACTTTCTTTTCTTATCCTTAAATAGTGTCACAGTTCAGAGGAATTAAAACTTAACTTTTTGATATCCATGTACTTTACCAACGAACATTGAACCATTACTCTAATACAACCAAATGTGACACCCCTTACTGGATTATTGAAGAAACCCAATAAGCAGCACACTTCTCATTAGGTCACCTATCCTAAAATTTCTCCTAAGGTCATTCATTTAACATTTACAAATTTTACACTAGATCCTTCTAACTGACTCCAAAATCACTTCATTCAGTTCCTATAATCCATTTAGGCTAAGATCAATATGATCCAGTCATTACAGAGGAAATTTGCCAATATTCAAATACCACCTAAAAATTCGGTAGCATAACGGCTGCTTGGGTCCTAACCAAAAATATAAATTAGCCTATTTGACACTTCTACAAGTAACTCACAACACCTAGCCCTATTTGGTCCCCTATTTTTAGCCTATTATCATCATCTAACACACATCAAACTCAGGCCTCAGGCCACAAACAAAATAAGCATAAATATAGATCCTCAGGCTCACATCAGCATCAACATCACATATAATCATTCATTTACCAAAGAACATGTATAATTACTTAATTTACATCAACAAGTCATAATCACTTAATTACATTACATTTCCAAAGCTTAAATACATTTTCCTACCCATTTCCCACCTAAGTACATGGATATCCAACTGTATCATAATTACATCCAAAGTATTCACTTGTATCCTTTGAACTGCTATCATCATGGTTTACGAGGCAAGTCCTCCTATCGTATACCTATGAACTAAAATCAGTATGCTGAGTATGCAAGATACTTAGTAGTGAACTTAAAACAATTGAATCATGGTTTAATATCATTAATAAACCTAGGCAATTTAAGAATGATTTTACTTAGTCATATAACTTAATTATTTACTGGGGTGCTAGATTACTAAAATACCCCTAAGGTATTTCTAAAGTCTGATACAATACTTTTGACTCAGATAAATCATTTAGTGTGAGGACTATTACTTTTAACTTGCATACTTTGTAAGAATCACTTAATCTATCTCAGAGCTAAAAAATTTCTAAATTACCCTTTCACTCTATTTTTATTACTTTTTCTTAAAAAAGTCATTCACACCTACTTAACTTTATTTCCCTAAGGTACTTATATGTCCTGAAGTAGTCTTCTTAACTCATATATATATTATTTAAAATAATTCTTTAAATTGATTTGACACATCTATGCAAAATGTCTAAAATGTCCTTTAGCTTGTATCTTGTCAAAACTTAGGAAATATTGTTCTATTATGCTTAATTCTTATGTTCATAATCAGTCTAATTGTTTACTTAATTTAATTCTCTGGCCTAACTAGAAAGATGACACTTTAAAACACTAGAGCTAGAGGGAAAATAACTGGTACAGTGGTCCCCATTTTGGACCTATGCCACTACACCAGCCTATATGCCATAATAGAGATTAGCCATAGCCTCCATAGACACAAATAAAAGTGACTGTGTGACATAATAAAGATTAGCCCATAGACCTCCCTAGCCATAAATAATTATCAATAATAGGGTGACATAATAGAGATCAATTCATAAACCTCTCCAGCTATAAACAAACACCATCAATAATAAGGTGACATAATAGAGATAAACCTCCTCAGTCACCAATGAACTAGCAGTTACAAAACCATAAGTTGATCAGTCAACCCATCTAGTGGGTGTCTAACCAATGGGCCAAGTAGCTTAATTTAACTTCATTTATTGACCAAAAATATTCTAATAATATTTAGGTCTCAAAATAGACAATTAAGAATTTTATCTTATAGTTTAAAATGTTATTCAGATTGGTATAGCCACTTTTTGGCTCTAGCGGGTAAAATTCCAAAACAATTTTTAAGTTTGTTGCTGCCAAAATTCAAGGTATCTTATTTTATCATTTATTAGGGCATTTCCAGTTAAAAGTTTAATACTTTCTATCTAGTGACATTTTTGGCTTAGGTAGAGGTCAATTGGATTGTTATAGGTTATTTCAACCACTTTTAGAGTTACTTTTTAAGACTGTTTTGAGTCAAAATCTGACTCAATTTTTAAGGTTCTTTTTATTACTTTCCTGGGCACAGGGTCAACTATAACTGGGCCAAATCCATGGCCAAAATATAGGCACTAAGACCGACTAGAACTAGGCTAATTCCATGGCCAAAATATACTTCAATTCTAGTCTCTCAAAGGCATAATTAAGGTTTAATTTACTAGCTCATTTAAACCACTTTTTAAGCCATTATTTTAAGCTTTAAATACATAATTTAGTTTAATTCTTTCTAGCCAATGTAAGGCACATTTTCAAGATGTATATTGCTATATTAATAAGTCACATACTTAGGTAATTCCATAGCCATTTCATGCTAATGATCGTGCTAAATGAATGTACTTAATTCACACTCAACTGCTTAAAATTACAATTAAACATGCCATGGCCAATGCTCTTAGATACTTAGGAGAAATGGACTTAAATTCCATTATTATCAATATGATCACCATATTCAATCATAATTACAAACCATGGTCTCACTTATGGTTATATACATCCCAATCTAAGCCAATTTAGCTAAGGTACATTGCAACATTTCCTTGAAACCACTCATTATAGCTCATGGGTGCAAGCAACCATACATATTCCATAGGGATTTCCTTACCCAAATTCAAATAATCCATGTCCTAGCATGTCGTACATATTTTAAATCCAACTTAGGCAGCAAATTACTCACTCACATAACCATAGGCAACAAATTCCAATAAGCTTTAGGAGGCTAAGTAAGCAAATATTAAGAATAACATGTTCAATTCCACTAAATAATCAAGGGAACCAAAATCACTAAGGAAGAATTTAACTTTAAATGCATCATTCCAACCCTTCTAAATTTATGTTCACTAGACTAGGCACCCAAATAAAAGAAAAAAAAGGCTAAAAGTCCACTTACATGTCACTTTGAAGGTGTTATTCCCATCCATGCCTATGCTGCCATCCCAATTCCAGCAACCACAATAATCTTTCTCCTTCTCCTTAACCTCCAAGCTAGCCTCCAATGTCCACCAATCCCTCGTACACACACACACACACATACAAGTCTTAGGTACATTCTAGCATCAATTGGTAGCCAAAAAGAAGAAGAGAAAGGGAGGAATTGTACAAAATTCACCTTACACATACTATTTTGGACTGCTTTGAACCAGTCACCTTGCATGAATTTTATCTCTCAAACCACAGCTCTTTTTGGCTTGATTCTTATTCCTTATGGTGCCTAACATCCTAAAGAATTTTTAGCCATTAGAATCTCCTTATTTTGTTGCTAGAGAAGAAAGATATGACTTGAGAAAAGGGAGAGTGGCGTCGAGAATTATGGGTAAAAAGGGGAAAGAAGTCTCTTTTATGTGAGTGGAAAAATCCATTTGTCACATGGTACTGGCCACTTGGCAACTTGCATGCCCACTTGGCATGAAGTGGGGCCCACCTTAACATGTTAAATGTGGTCCCAAAAGTTCCTGTGCCATCCCAATTTTTTGTCAAACTTCAAAAATTCATAGAAATTCACTCGAACCTTTAAAAATTACATTGTTTATTTTAAAATTCCTATTTTAATCTCCTCTACCTGCTTATAAATTTTTGTGGCCAAATTCCACTAATAATGCAGTTTTTAGACTGTCTCAATTTGCATGCCAACCTTAAAAATTTCAAGAATTTACAAATGACCTCCGATTTCAAAATTTCTTTCACCATTAGACTCAATATAATTTTTAAGCTTTAGGGTCTACTATTTTTGGGTCCATCTGGGCACATCCCGGGTTAGTCCCAGCCAAAAAAATTTTTATTGCACCGATAGGTAGCTTTCAGTTAGAAATAAGTTATTAGTTTTGTTAAATTTTTAAATTTTCCCATTTCATCAAATTAAGGGCCTTTAAAGTTTCATGACCTATGCCACCACCTCAATCCACATGCAAGTGACTCGGCACCTTGGGTACATTTTTTAGACCCTATGGCACTATTTATAGAGCCTCCAAACATGGGCATTACATTAGGTGACACATGTCATCACCTGAGCCACCCCAGCCCTACTATATAAGGTGCATATTAGTGGGGAGGGCCACTAAGTGACACCTTAACCCTTCACCTCACTATTTCCCTTTTTTTCTCTCCCTTTATGGCCAATGCCACTCCTTCCTCTAAGCCACCATTTTTTTACCAATTCAATCTCCAATTCAACCATATTTTGCCACTTAAAATTCCCTTTATTGATGAAGAAGCGATCCATGAAGCTTGTGAACACCATGAACAACCATAGGAGTGAATAAAAATTCAAGGAAACCAAAGTATACATAAAGGGGTAGCAAAAAATTCAAGTTTATGTGTAAGTGTTCTTTGCCACTTTTTATTTTTCTTCCAATGGGATTTCATCATTCTAAGATTACCCATGCTTTTAGATTCTCAAATTGAGCCTTATGTGATTTTTCATGATTTTTCTAAGCTTGGTTTTTGTGTGTGTATGTAGGCTATGGTAGAAATGAGATTCAACAAGGAAATTAAAGTTGCTAAAGTGTAGGCAGGACTTTAATTCAAGTATAAGTAAGTGAATTTGATGTATTTAAAGCATGTCATGACTATTCATAATGTGAATTATGTGGGAATGGTGTATAGAAGTCATAAGTATTAGGTGTAATGAATATGAATTAGTGATTTAGGCTTAATTTGAGGTTATTTGTATGTAAATTTTTTAATTTGTGTGATGATTTGGCAAAAGGAGTTGGTGGAATTTCATGCCCTCCTTATGGCTAAGAGGTGTGGGGTGTGTGTGTGTTATGTTATGTCATGTATTTATGGGGGATATGATGACCAATGATGTGTATGGTATGGAGAGGAAAGATTTATGTCAGTATATGGTGAGAAAATGCATGATCATGGTAGCTACCAAGCATGGTGAGAGGCTTAAGAAGGTTTCATGGCTTATGAGTTACATATACGGCATGGTTGAATGGTGTATAAAATGAGAATTGCCATGGTTAGTATAGATATGAATGTGCATATAATGAAAAAGGTGATCCATAAAGCTTGATGACACCATAAGAAACCATAGGAGTCAAAAAAATTCTAGGAAACCTAAGTATACATAAAGGGGTAGCAAAAAATTCAAGTTTATGTGTAAGTGTTCTTTGCCACTTTTTATTTTTCTTCCAATGGGATTTCATCATT
>CANXYI011104580.1:0-10369 GCA_948208565.1 Hura crepitans | reverse complement strand
GACGCAAATTGAGGTAGTTTGAAAAATTGCCCTATCGTTGGAATTTGGCGATGAAACTTTACGAGCAAGTAGAGGGGATTAAAATAGGAATTTTAGAATAAACGGTGTAATTTTTAGAGGTTCGAGTGAATTTCTATGAATTTTTAAAGTTTGTCAAAAAATTAGGATGGTTCGGGAATTACTAGGACCACTTTTGAAGTGTTAAGATAAGGCCCACAGCATGCCAAGTGGCTTAGCATACTTTCCAAGTGGTAAAGGGGCCATGACAAGTGGATTTCCACTTGTTAAGAACAAAATTTATTCTCCTCTTTTGCCCAGATTGCCAACGCCGTAGCAAGAGGAGAATAGCCATAACTTTCTCCTTCGGCCACCAAATAAGGAAATTCTAGTGGCTAAAAATTCCTTTGGCTATTAGGCACCATGAGGAATAAGAATCAAACCAAAAAAGTGCTGTGGTTTGGGAGATAGAAATCAAACAAAAGGACTGGTTTAGAAAAGTCTAGATCTATGACCTAAAGGTGAGTTTTGAGCAATTCCTCCCTTTCTCTTCTTCTTTCTGGCTGCCAATTGACACTAGGATGTACCTAAGACATGTATGTGTGCATGTATATGGCATTAGTGGCCATTGGAGGGCATTTAGAGGTCCACAAAGAGAGGAAAAAAGTACTATAGTGGTTGGAATTGGGCTGGCAGCATAGGCTTAGATGGGAATGACACCTTTAAAAGGATATGTAAGTGAACCTAAAGCCTTTTCTTCATGTGTTTAGGTGCCTAGGCTAGTGACCTTTGAGCTAGAATGGCTAAAAGTATGAATCTAAGGTTGATTCCTTCATTTGTGATGTTGATTAAGTAGAGAGTTAGTGGAATTGAATGTGCTATTTTTAGTGTTCGCAAAATTAGCCTAAAATGCTTACTAGAATTTATTGCCTATAGTTGTTTGAAGAATAATTTACTACCTGAGATGAATTTAGAATATGCTTGGCATGCTAAAGTATGAACTAAGTAAAATTAGGTGTGGAAATCACCAATGATTATGTATTTTTACTTATGGCTGTGAGCTATCAAGGGTGGATTCTAGCAATGTTATTTTGTACCTTAGCCTTATTATCTTAGAATGGAATGTTTATGAGTACATTTGAGTTCATGGCATGTAAATGTGATGGAATGATGCTATCATATGGAAAAGTATGGAAATTAAGTCCATTTTCCCTAAGTACCCGAAAGCATTTAGCATGGCATGTTGATATGAAGTTTAAAGCTATGAAATGTTAACTAAGTACATTACATTAGTTTTATTGTTGGCATGAAATGGCTATGGAATTAGCTAATTATGTGACTTATTAATATAGCAATATACACCTTGGAAATGTGCCTTAAATTGGCTAGAAAGATTTGAACTAAAACATGTATTTAAAGCTTAAAATAATGACTTAAAAAGTGGCTCAAATGAGCTAGTAAATTGAACCTTAATTGTGCCTTTGAAAGGCTAGAATTGAGCTATATTTTGGCCATGGATTTGGCCCAGTTAGAGATGGCATTTATGCCTAGATTTTGCCATGGACTTGGCCCAGTTACAGTTGGCCTTGTGCCTAGTAAGGTATTAAAAAGAACCTTAAAAACTGAGTCAAATTTGGACTTAAAAAAGTCCTAGAAACTGTCTTTAAAAGTGGTCGAAATGACCTGTAACTATCCAGTTAACCTCTACCTAAACCAAAAACGTCACTAGATAGGAAGTATTAACCTTTTAAGTGGAAATGCCTTGATAAATCATAATATAAGATACCTTGAATTTTGGCAACTACAGACCTAAAAATTGTTTTGGAATTTTACCCGGTAGAGCCAAAAAGTTGTTATACCAGTCTGAATAAAATTTTAAAGTATAAGATAAAATTCTTAATTGTCTATTTTTGAGACTTAAATATTATAAGAATAATTTTAGCTAATCAATGAAGTTAAATTAAGCTACTTGGCCCATTAGTTAGACAGCCACTGGATGGGTTGGCTGATCAACTTAGGGTTTTGCAGCTGCTAGTTCATTAGTGGCTGGAGAGGTCTATAGACTGATCTCTATTATGTCACCCAGTTAGTGATCATGATTTATGGCTGGGAAGGCCTATAGGTTGATCTCCATTATGTCACATAGTTATTCTTATTTGTGGCTAGGGAGGCCTACGGGCTGATCTCCATTATGTCACACAATTACTTCTATCTGGGGAGGCTACAGGTAATCTCCATTATGGCACACATGCCAGTGTAGTGGCATAGGTCCAGAATGGGGACCACTGCACCATTTTATTATCCTTGTCTTAAAGTGTCATCTTCCTAGTCAGGCCAGAGAATTAAATTAAGTAAATAATCAGACTGATTATGAGTATAAAAATTAAGCATAATGGAACAGTATTTTCTAAGTGTCTGGAAAAATGTAGGCTAAATGGTATTTTGGACATTTTACATAGATGTGCCAGATCAATTACAATGAAGTAAATTAAGTAATAAGCAGAATAATAATTAAATGTGAATTTTAAGCTTGTTTACATGACTCTTTCTCAGAAAGTAGTAAAAATACAGTTAAAGGGTATTTTAGTCATTTTCCACATATAAGCAAATTTAAAGTAATTTTTGTAAAGTATGCTTGTTGAAAATAATAATACTTGTTTTAAATGATTATTCGAGTTAAAAATGCTATTTTCAGACCAGATAAATGCCCTAGGGGTATTTTAGTAATTTAGCACCCTAGTGAATAATTAAGTTATATAACCAAGTGAGATCATTCTTAAACTGCCCATGTAAATTAATCATATTATGCCATGATTAAATTTCTTTAAGTTCACCACTGAGTATCTCGTATACTTAGTGTACTGATTTTGGTCCACAGGTACATGATAGCGGGACTTGCCTCGTGCAGCATGACGATAGTAGTTCAGAGGATACATTTGAAGACTTTGGTTGTAATTATTATATAGTTGGATATCCATGTACTTAGGAGGGAGTTGGGTATAACTTGTATATAAGTTGTGGACATGTAATGTAAATGAAGTAATTATAACCTACTAATGTAAATTAAGTAATTATATATGATATTTGGTGAATGAATGATTATATGTTATGCTGATGTGAGCCTGAGGCTCTATATTTATGTTTGTTTTATTTGTGGCCTAAGGCCTGAGTTTGATGTGTGTTAGATGATGATGATAGGCTAAGAATAAGAGACCAGATAGGTCCAGGTGTTGTGAATTGATTATAGAAGTGTCCTACAGGCTTGCTAAAATTTTTGGGTTAGGACTCGGGCAGCCGTTATGTTGCCGAATTTTTAACTGGTATCTGAGTGTTAATAGATTACCTCTGTAATGTCTAGATTATATTGATCCTAACCTAAATGAATTATAGGAACAGACCGAATAGATTTTAGAGTTAGATAGCATGATCTAGAGTGAAATTAATAGAAGTTAAATGAATGACCTTGGGGAAAATTTTAGGATGGGTGACTTGGCAGGAAGTGCGCCGCTTATTGGGTTTCTTCGGGAATCTAGAATGGAGTGTCACATTTGGTGGTATCAGAGCAGAGGTTCAATATTCCTTGGTAGAGTACATGGATATCAAAGAGTTAAGTTTTAATTCCTTTGAACTATTATGCTATTTGACGCTGAGAAAGGAAAGCCTTATGTAGTACAAAAGTGACTGGTCTAGTTGGTTGAAGGAAGGGCTATAAAACCACTTAGTTTGAGAACTATAGTATACAGAGAGTAGGTTTTGTATCAGCATCTAAATCCAGTTGTGCTTCTTAGCAGCTAGAGTCAAGACTGACTAACTGATAATAGGTAGGAGAAACCCTATCCTAGTACTGTGAGAAGTAGTACATGAAACGATCTTGTTAGATTTCTAAAGTATGTTGTGGAAATTATATTCAATGACACATATGTAGGTTATAAGAGATTTCTTATAGGACTGAATGTAGAATCAAGGATACAGATAGCAAAACCCTAGAAAGAGGGATTTGGCAGTATCAGTACTAGTTACATGTGATAGGGAGAAATGGTACCAGCAAGAAGAGACCTCTTTTAGAGAAAGAGGTAAAGCACTATAGGATAGGCCAGTGCAGTTCCAGATTGGTAAGACAAGGAGAGAGAGTCAATTATAGGCATAGTTCCAGTCTAACTAGTACTAGAGAGGGTACTAGGGTAGAAGTTGACATAGACCTAGAGGTTGAGTAGGCCTTACTGGTAGACTTTAATTACCTTTTCAGGTTAAAAGTACTCCTTGTACAAAGGATAATAAAAGTGGACCTCCCATGTGTGGTTATTGGTAGAAAAGTCACTGGGAGCAGTGTAGAGGAGACAAGTGAGAAGAATGTCTCTAATGCGGTGTTAAAGGCCACCATAGAGAGAGTGTCCTTAGGGACAGATAGAGATTGCTCAGACCTAGATATCTAATGTTACACCCCAAAGTAGGGGTAAAAAATAGACTAAAAGAGACTAGTCTAGTTAAGGTGCTAAGAATTAAGGCTTGTGCTTTAGCTAGACAATGTATAGTGAGACTAAAAAAGTGGTTGTAGCACTAGATGGTATGATTGGTATTTTGTTATTTAATGTTTTAGTCTTGGCTTTGATAAATCCTAATTTGATGCCTTTATATGCATGTACAACACTGGTATAGAATAGACAGATAGGGCTTGAGCAAGTTGATGCAGACATTAGAGTTAACAACCCTATAGGGCAGTGTGTGATTGTAAAAAGAGTGTATAAAAGATGCCTCTGGTGATTTAGGGGCATGGATTATTATGGGTTGACTAAGTTGCATTTCAATATATTGAGGTACTTCTAGAATAGATTTGCTTATTAAGTATGAGGCTATGATTAAGGGTAATAAGAGAAACTTGACCCTCGAGACTAGATGAAAATTAATAGAGATAGGGGATGGTGAGAGAAATTTCTTGGATCATTTTATCTTTGCTATCAAAATATAATAACTCCTTCGGGAGGAGAGAGGTATGTTTGGCCTAAGGTATTAAACAGACTAGCTTAATTCTAATCTAGCATATCTATTAGTTAAAGCTTAGTTCCCTAGTATCTTTTTATTGAGCAACCAGGGTTATTATCTTAGAGAGAATTGGATTCTAAAGTGGAGGTGTAACCTAGTATTGCTCCAGTGTTTATTGTTATTCAAAGGAGGGCATATGTTGGAATAAAAGCACTAAGAGTATAGCTGCAAGAGTTATGTGATAAGGGTTTTATTAGATCCTGTATAGTTCCTTAGTGAGTGTCTAACTGACTATGAGAAAGAAAGAAAGGTCACTCGGGCTATGCATTATCTTAAAGGTACTTGAATAGAGTGAGTGTGTAGGATCAGTATCCCCAGCTCTGGTGGATAATCTTCTTGATTTTTGAGAGAGGCTAGTTTTCTTTCTTCTAAAGTTGATTTTAGATATGGATACTATTAGCTAAGGATTTAGGGAAGCTGATATTACTAAGATTGCCTTTAGGACCCAGTGAGGACATTGCAAGTCTCTAGTGATGTCATCAGGGCTCACTAATGCCTTAGCAATTTCATAGATTACAATGGGTGAAGCTTTTAATGTTATATAAGCCAGTAGTAATAGTGTTCTTGGATGATTTTTTGGTGTATTCTAGGAACCAGAAAGAGTATGAATAGTACCTGAGGGTTGTGATACAGACCCTAAAAGAAAGATAGTTGTGTGCCCAACTCAATAAGTGTGAAGTGGGCAAATGAAGTTTTTCTTTGGACCACCTAGTTTTAATAGAGAGAGTCAAAATTAGCCCCATTAAAGGCAAGGCAGTGTTGGAATTGAAGCCCTTTGGGAATGTAACTAAGATAAGAAATTTTTTAAGCTTAGTTGATTTTACAAAGGGCTTGTAAGAGAACTTTCTTTATTGTTACCCCTATGACTGGGCTAATCAGAAAGAACATAAGAATTGTGTGGGATAATTAATGTCAAGATAGTTTTGCTAAGTTGAAATAGAGGTTCCTATCTTGATTCAATTGGAATAGGGTAAAGACCTTGTTATGTGCAAGGATGCTTCACTGAATGGTTTGTAAGTGTTAATATTAGGTGGAAAGGTAGTGGCTTGTGCTTAAGAAAATTGAAGCCATGGGAGGAGGATTATTTTATCCCTAATTTGGGGTTAGTTCTCATTGTGATTGCTTAGAAACATATGATGGCATTATCAATATTAAGAGAATGCAGTATAAATACAAATAATCGGAGTTGAAAATATTTCTTTACTCAGGAAAAGGGACCTGAGATAAAGAAGCTAGATAGAGTTGATTTAATATTTTGATTGCTTGATTAACTACCTACCAGTAAAAGCTACTGTGATAGTAGAGGCTAAGTATAGGAAATCTATGGTGACCTAGAGAGATTATAAATGTCAGGCTACCAGTTATTTTAAAAGAGGCAGTAGTGGCTAAATTGCAAGTAAAGTCAGGTTTTAGATAGCAAATCAAAGAGAATAGGTGAGAGACGAGTAGATGGTTTAGATAATTAGCAAAGCTGAAGAAAGGACGACCACAGGGTCTTAATTGACAGTAAATGAGTAGTGGACTCATCAAAAAAGATTGTGTCCATTTTGTATAGAGGATCTGGGTTGCAGATGTTTAAGAAAATATATGAGTCTCCTCATTCCATGTATTTTGGGAGGAATAATTTTGAGCTTGGGAATTTTATTTCTTGATGGCTTGGTATGGAAAGAAATGTGGTAGAGTATGATATTAAGTATTTGATATGCCAGTAGGTAGAAGTTGGGCATCATAATCCTTCTAAATTGTTGTATCCTACAGCTATATCAGAATGAGAATGAGAAAAGCTAACTTTGAGTTTTGTAATGAGCTCACTATTGAGTAAAGATAAATACAGTGGTGCATGAACAATTGTTGATAGATAGTCAAGATAGTTCAAATTACCCGATTAGGATAGGTTAGTCTTTAAACAAAGTGGCTAGAATATATGGTGATGAGCCCATCAAATTTCATGTTATGCCAATAACTGTCATATGGATAGAGATTTTGTTTTACTTCTAAATTTTAGCAGAAGCTATAAGCAGCTTTAGGCAACAAACTAGCTCATCACCTAGTTTATCATCCTCAGTCTGATGGACAATTAGAGAGGGTGATACAGGTAGGTGAGAATGTGTTATGAGAAAGTATTAATAAGCTTATGGTTTCCTGATGTATGTATATGTATATATTCTTGGCAGAGATTGCCTATGATAGTAGTAACCAGTTTAGTTTAGAAATGGACTCCTATAAGGCATTGCATGATAGACAATGCAGGACCTTTCATGTTGAAGTGAGATTTGAGATAGAAAGTCTTCAGAGTAGACTTGATTAAAGAGGCTAAAGAAAAGTGAAATGAATCAGAAAAAGGCTGAAAGCAGTATGGTTAGACAAGAATTATGTATTGACTTAAAGCAGGAAACTACTGAATATTCAGTTAGAGAAAAAGTGTTCTGGAGTTTCTTTTCCAACAAAATAAGTGCAGAGGTCTAGGAAAAGGTACTTGAGTCCCAGGTTATCGGACCCTACGGGGGTACTGATAGGGTCAAGACCCCTCACATACAGGCTTGCATTACCACTTGAGCTACAACAAAACACAGTATTCTGACGTTTTTATGCTTAGGGGGCATAGATTGGATCAATTACATGTGACTTCGATGACAACTATTGAGGTATAGCTAGATATAAGTTATGTCTAAGAAACAATGTAGAGTATGGCTCGTGAAATGAGATAATTATAGAGATGAGTTCATGCCACAGTTACATTGCTATGGAAGTATAAAAGTATAGAGGACGTTAGCTAAGAGCTAGATGAGTAAATAAGAGCTCAGTACCTTATTTTATTTGCTTCAGGTAATTTTGAGGATAAAATTTTCTTAAAAGGGAAAGAAATGTAACACCCATGCTTCAAGGCTTTAAGAATAGTGCCACAGGGTCTGAAGAGTGCACTTGGGGTGTCGAGTCACTTGCACGTGGATCAAGGTGATGGCATAGGTCATGAAACTTTGAGGGGCCTTAATTTGATGAAATGGGCAAAATTAAAAAAATTAGCAAAACCAATAATTCATTTCAGACTGAAAGCTACCCATCGGGGAAATAAAAAATTTTTAGGCCAGGATTGACCCAAGATGTGCCCCAAACGGACTCGAAAATAATGGACCTTGAAGCTTAAAAATTACGCAGAGTCCAATGGTGAAAGAATTTTTGAAATTAGAGGTCGTTTGCAAAATCTCATAATTTTCGAGGTTGGCATGCAAATTGAGGTAGTCTGAAAATTGCCCTATCGGTGGAATTTGGTGAAGAAAATTTATGAGCAGGTAAAAGGGATTAAAATAGGAATTTTAAAATAAATAGTGTAATTTTTAGAGGTCCGAGTGAATTTCTAAGAATTTTCAAAGTTTACAAAAAAATCGAGATGGTTCGGGACTTACTGGGACCACCTTTGACATGTTAAGGTGGGGTCCACAACATGCCAAGCGGCTTAGTACACTTGCCAAGTGGCAAAGGGGCCATGACAAGTGGATTTCCACTTGTTTAGAGCAAAACTCATTTTTCTTCATTTCTGTTGCCTGTCGACACCATTTTTTCACCTCTTAGGCCATATCTTTATCCTCTAGTGGCTGAATGGGATGATTCTAGTCTCTAAAATTTAGTCTAAATGTTAGGCACCATGAAGAATAAGAATCATGCCAAAAGGAGCTATGGTTTGGGAGATAAAAATCAAACAAGGTGACTAGTTGAGAATAGTCTAGAACCATGATGCAAAGGTGAGTCCATGGCTGTATCTCTCTTATTTCTTAGGTTTTTGGTTGATTTTTAATGCTAAACTATAGCTAACATCTGGATGGTGATGTGTGTGAGGTGGTGGTGGCCTAAAGGTGGCATTTGGAGGCCTACAGAGAAGGAAAAAGATCATAGTAGTGGCTAGAAATGGGGCTAGAAGCATGGACATGGGAGGGTGGCACCTTCAAAGTGATATGTAAGTGAACCTAAAGCCTTTTCTTCATGTGTTTGGGTGCCTAGGCTAGTGAACTTTGAGTTAGAATGTCCGAAAGTATGAATCTAAGGTTGATTACTTCATTTATGATGTTGATTAAGTTGAGAGTTTAGTGGAATTGAATGTGTTGTTTTTCGTGTTTGCAAAATTAGCCTAAAAAGCTTACTGGAATTTGCTGCCTATAGTTGTTTAAAAGAGTAATTTGTTGCCTAAAATGAATTTAGAATATGCTTGGCATGCTAGTTTATGAACTAAGTAAAATTAGGTGTGGAAATCACCAAGGATTATGCATTTTCACTTATGGCTGTGACCTATCAAGAGTGGATTCTAGCAATTTTATTTTGTACCTTAGCCTTATTGGCTTAGAATGGAATGTTTACAAGTACATTTGGGTTCATGGCATGTAAATGTGATGGAATAATGCTATCATATGGAAAAGTATGGAAATTAAGTCCATTTTCCCTAAGTACCCGAAAGCATTTGGTATGGCATGTTGATATGAAGTTTAAAGCTATGAAGTGTTAACTAAGTACATTACTTTAGTTTGATTATTTGCATGAAATGGCTATGGAATTAGCTAAGTATGTGAATTATTAATATAGCAATATACACCTTAGAAATATACCTTGAATTGGCTAGAATGATTTGAACTAAAATATGTATTTAAAGCTTAAAATAATGACTTAAAAAGTGGCTCAAATGAGCTAGTAAATTGAACCTTAATTGTGCCTTTGAAAGGCTAGAACTGAGCTATATTTTGGCCATAGATTTGGCCCAGTTGGAGATGCCATTTGTGCCTAGATTTTGGCCATAGACTTAGCCTAGTTACAGTTGGCCTTGTGCCTAATAAGGTATTAAAAAGAACCTTGAAAATTGAGTCAAATTTGGACTTAAAATAGTTCTAGAAAATTGTCTCCAAAAATGGTCAAAATGACCTGTAACTGTCTAGTTGACCTTTACCTGAACTAAAAATGCCACTGGATTAGAAGTATTAACCTTTTAAGTGGAAATACCTTGATAAATCATAATATAAGATACCTTGAATTTTAGCAGCAATAGACTTAAAAATTGTTTTGGAATTTTACCCGGTAGAGCCAAAAAGTGGCTATACCAATCTGAATAAAATTTTAACGTATAAGATAAAATTCTTAACTGTCTATTTTTAAGACTTAAATATTATAAGAATAATTTTGGCTAATCAATGAAGTTAAATTAATCTACTTGGCCCATTGGTTAGACATCCACTGGAAGGGTATATCGGTCAACTTAAGTTTTGCAGCTGCTAGTTCATTGGTGGTTAGAGAGGTCTACGGACTGATCTCTATTATGTCACCTAATTATTAATGGTATTAACTGGTGGCT
>CANXYI011104541.1:0-12442 GCA_948208565.1 Hura crepitans | reverse complement strand
ATGCTTTCAAAAATGACAAGAAAGCATAACAAAATATTTAGTTAGAAAATCTTCGGACCAACTAATAACAAAGGTACCATTCTCTGTAGAAAGGAATCGTAGTATCCTTTAAGTAAAACACAACTCACAATAATCATCTACTCTTTAAAGCCATATGTGATTGAATGCTCTATTCCATTAATAAATTATCTTTCCAAGATCTAAAATCTTTTATTCACACTTGAACTTTTCCTTTCTTAATCTATTCATCATAAAAACCCTATAGACTTTTCTATACAAACCCAAGTCTTTCCTTAATGAGTCTGGGGAAGGGAGATTTTAATAGCAATATCTTGTGCTCATGCATTAGTTTCATTCATAGATGCATATGCATTTAGAAAGGATTAGGCACCACATGCACCTTCATCATTTATTCATTGGACAAGAAAAAAATCAGGTACACATATGCATTAGTATCACCATATTCATTCATATAGAAAAGTAAGGAATAAACACATATATGATAACACATATACATTAATCATATAGTCAGTCAATCACCCATTTATTACACAAGCACAAAGCACATTCATACTCATATACATTTATCAAAACATGTATAAATGAAAGCTTCATAACCACAAACATTTGTGTATATTGCATGGAAAATGGAATCATAAAAATAATTCATTCGTATGTTTTTTATGCATAAAAACATGCATAATTTATCTTTATGTTTTTTATATGTGAAAACATAAATAATTTACCTCCCTATTGTATTAATCTTTTTTCTTGCATGAAAACATGTATTCATCATTTGTACATTTTCCATGCATGAAAATATGCTTAATTCATCATTCATCAATACCTTTATGTATGAAAACATGTATTGACATTTTTGCTACATGAAAACATACATTTTTTATCTCTGCATTTTTATGCATAAAAACATGCATTAATTCTTTTTCCTTGTATAAAAACATGCATTTGTCATCTATACATTTTCCACGCATGAAAAGATGTATCATCCATCATTCATGAATACCTTTATACATAAAAACATGTATTGACCTTTTTCCCTACATGAAAACATGCATTATTTATCTCTAAGTTTTTTATGCATGAAAACATACATCATTTATCTCCACATTTTCCATGCATTAATCCTTTTTCCATGCATGAAAACATGCATTAATCCTTTTTCCTTACCTAAAAACATGCATTCATCATCCGTAATTTTTCCATGCATGAAAATTTGTATCATCTGTCATTCATTAATACATTTATGCATGAAAACATGCATTAACCCTTTTCTTGCATGAAAACATGCATCATTTGTCTCTGCATTTTCCATTCATGAAAACATGTATAATTTATCTTTATGTTTTTCATGCATTAATTCTTTTTCAATGTACGAAAATGTGCATTCATCATCCATACATTTTCCATGCATGAAAACATGCATCGTCTATCATTCATTAATACCTTTATTTTCTATGCATGAAAACATGCATTAATCCTTTTCCCTTGCATGAAAACATGCATTAATCCTTCTTTCTAGCATGAAAACATGTAATCCTTTATACATGATTAACTTATTTTCCATGCATGAAAACATGCATAATTCATAATTCTTTGACACATTTTCTATGCATGAAAGCATGCATTATCTATTAATACATTTTCTATGCATGAAGACATGCAAACATAAACAAATTTTATATGTATGAAAAAATGCATTAACCTTTTTTCTTGCATGAAGACTTGTATCATTCATAATTTTTCAATAATTATTTTTGCATAAATACATGCAGTATTCATTAATATTTAATATATTTTCCATCATTACTAGCACATTTTCCCATGCATGAAGACATGCATCCACTATTTTTATGCATAAAAATATTACCCACATACTAAGGAGTGAAACAATGTCAAGCTGCATCTCTAAGGTGTGCAAAAAAATTTTAGGTACGTTACTAGTCTTATACTTTGAAGTGCACTATGACATGAATGTTTCATAGCACACACTAAAGTGGGGAGCAACTGTAAGCACATTGATTTTGGGGATTGAATTTTCTTTTGAGTCCAAACTTTGATTTGACCTAATAAGCTCACAACATGACTAAAATTGGGTAAAAATAGGGATTTGTGTTGGTGCTAAGGGCTTAGGTTAATGATGATGGGCAAAGACAAGCCCAAGAAATAAGATAAAGTAACCCAAAAACTAGGTCTGCATAGATTAATAAGATAACTGGTTTTTATGGACCTACTAGCCTAAGGTTCACATAGACTAGCTAATAGCCAACCCAAATGAGCTGAGTCCATGGCCCATGGTCTGCTAGGACCTCTAAAGACTATAGTCTACATAGACCACTTTCACAAAATATGGTATGCATGGACCTCATTCTGAAAAGCTTCTAGAAAATTAATCTTCCTATTTGGACTCTGATTCCTAATTTAGTGAGACTTCCTATTCAGTTAAATGAAAAAGCCTCACTAGACTGCCATAAATATCTTTCATATCAATCTAAATTAACATGACTGACTATCGAGAATAAAAAGGGGAAGTCTTTGATGTGGAAATGATTCTACAAATCTAAAACCTTCATATAAACTTTTTAATTCTTTATAAACCATAACCATTGTCTTATTGCTTAGAGCATTAATCTAAAGGTAAGATATGAGGCCACTATTCTCATTATTTTCATTGGTTTAAGCTTATTTCTCTACCTCATCTATTGATCGAAGACCTCTAATGATTAATTGACATTTGAGGTGATTCGTTGTAATCTCCACATCAATTATAAGAGTAGGTTAACATTTATATATCATTTTCTTCATGTTTTAATTGTTCTTGGAATAATAGTAATCACACTTGCATTTTAAAACTGAAAGTTAAGTTTGCATGGACCTATTTTTATGAGAAATAAGGTTGACACAGACATCTTATTTGAATATGTGTTTCATATGAGGTTTGTACGAACCTATTTGTGATTAAGTACTATTATGTTATTGGATTCTTTGTTCATTCTAAAAATGATTTTCACATGTATAAATGTTGTTAATGCATATTCTGGTGATATTTATGATTATTTGTGTGTCATTAATACATTTTATTTTCAAATGATTTTATGTCATTTTTAGGTCCTTACAAACCTTTATTTGTGTTTCTAACCCTGTTATTTGAGTTATGCAAGTTTAATCATCAATACTGGATATATGGTTTGTATGGACCTAGGTTGGGTATGCATCTAGTCCATATGGGCCTATAAGGAAGATTAAATGAGTCCACACGGACTTGACGAGTTCAACCTAGATATGTTTTATTATGTGCTTTTGTTTGTTTTGATTAGCTATTATTTTGTGTGTTTTCTCTATTATGGTTGTAATAGCTAGCTTAATTAGCTCATTTTACATGTAAAATTAACAACCTAATAACAATGATTTTTTTACTTAATTAATTGGTGTTTTCGTAATAAAATAGTTTTAATTTTTCTTTAATAAAAGTCACAAAAAAATTTATTTTATAAATCCTAGAGATATGAGTTACACAATTATCACCGATTCTTTTGTAATTATGGGTAATTATTAGGTCAATAAATAATTAAATGAATGCCCCATTTTATAAATGTATATTTTGTATATTTACACTTCACATATGATTTTAATTCTTGTAATTTACTTTTCCTTGTGTGCTAAGGTGATATGTTTGCTTTTTATTATTTTGCTTACTTGCATGATATAAGATTGATAAACATTGGATTATAAAAAAGGTATATTATTAAGGCATAAGTAAGATCTCATTTTGAACCTTTTTGAGCAAAAGATTAGTAGGTCCTAGTGTAGAGCTACGTGGTGACTCTAACTTAACCACCTCAACCCTGAACCTTATTTCGAAATTCTTCTAAAAAAACTAATTTTTTATTTAGACTTTATTGTATAAAAGGCATTATGATGGCATCTGGCTTAAATGTGTCAATGAAACTAAATCACAAAAGATAATGAATGAAGTCCATGAAAGAGTGTGTGGGCCATATAGAATAGGAGGAATTTGGCAAGGCAAATTATGAGATCGAGATATTACTAGCTAACAATGGACATTGATTATAGTAACTTTATCAAGAAATGCAACAAGTGTCAGATATATGCCAATCTGAGTGACTTGCTACCATTAAAACTAACAAGTTTGGCTTTACCATGGTTATTTTTAGTTTGTGGCATCAATATCATTAGAGAAATAAGGCTGTAGATTTATTGTATTTTATTAGGGATAAGAGCGATTAGTGTTTCATCACCTAACTTTACACTAAGACCACTGATCTTTTATACTAGAAAGGTTTGAAATAAGATCTTATTTATGCCTTAATAATATGCCTTCCATTATATTGTAATTTTTATCAATCCTGTATCAAGTAAGCATGCATTATATTTAAAGCATTTATCTCACCTTTTCACTTAGAAAGAGTAAATTACAATATTTAAAGCATACAACATAGTAGTTATATTGTTCACCTATAAATCAAGTCATTTATTAGTGGTTGTTTGACCTAACAAATTACCCATAATTCCATAGGAATTGGTATTAATTGCCCAACTCCTATCTCTAGGAGGTTGGCCTTTTAAAATACATTTTCATGTGACTTTTGACTAAGGAAAACTTAAAATCATTTTGTTAAGAAAACATCATTTAATTATGTAAAAAATCATTTCAAGTGATATTAGGCTTTAGGCATGTAAAACAAGTTATTAAACTACCTATTAAAACCCAAAATAAGTAAAGGAGACAAAAAGGTACAAAACCAAATGAAAGAGGATGAAACACATAATTGGTCTTGTCTGTATGTCGCCTAGTCCATGTAGACCTAGGACATCTCTAGTGTGTGTTCGTACAGACTACAACTTGCAAGGGTCATTATATCCAACCGGACCTCTAGTCCAATAAGAAAGGTCACTTGCATACAAATCAAATGATGGTTTATAAATAACACACAATGGTGCATGAGGACCTAATAACAAAATGTCAAGGTTAGGTGTAACACAAATGAGAATTGTCATGATGCACATCTAAAAGATGATTATCATTAAAGGAGTGATGAATTAATAATGCAAGATTAAACATGATAATGAGAAATACAAATACTTGTGAAAACTAGAATTCAAAATAAATGTCTACATAAACTACATTCCTTATAAGAGGGAGTTCATGTAGACTACATAACATAATAAACATGCTTAACACAAATATATACATACGGACTATGTTCCTCATGAGAGGGAGTTCATGTGAACTTGAAAAATAGAATAAATAAGAGTAAAACAAGATCTTCTATATGAATTATGTTCCTTATGAGAAGCAGTCCGTATGGACCGTACAATAATTTCAACATGTCAATAATATACATATGATAACATCAGAGAATTATGTCAATATGGTAAATAGTATACATTAAAACATGATACAATAAGACAAATAGAACACTATCATTGAACATAGGTCTGTGCAAATGACAGATTAAGCATACACTAATATAGTAAGTTCGTGCGAATATTAACATACTTATAGATAGGTTCGTTTGATTAGGATGAAAATAATAAAATAGTTATAACATAAAGACAGTCAATTATACAACATGAAATAACTTAAGATGATGACCTACTCCTATGATTAAGGTGGGGATTATATAGAATCATCTCACTCGTGGTCAATCCTTGGAGATCATAGGTCCATGAAAATAGTATCAAAATGTACAGTGGGAGGCCTCAGATCTTATGTTTGTAAATGGACTTCAAGCAACAATGCAAAGGGTAGGGTTTTTGAAAGAACAAAATTTAAGTGTGAGCTTATAAGACTAATAGAGTGATTCCTAGTTAGAATCCTCTCTTGGACTCTCAGACAATGGGTTTTGGCTCTCAAAATTGCCTTATTCAATCCTCATTTTTTCTTCTCTTAAGAAGGGGTATTTATAGGCTTAGGGAGGAGTCTCTTATCTACAGAGGAATTAGAGTCCTTTTAGGACTAGAAAACATATTCTAAATAAGAAGCTTGCGCCTCTAAAAGCTTTTCATGTCAGTAAGTTCGTGCGAACCTAGGCTATGGGCTCTTCCACTAGTCTATGGGCTTTGGGCCAAGTTTTCAATTTTGTCTATGTGAACATAGGCTTTAACTTGTCTGTGTGGATTATGGGCTTTGGGCTTAACTAGTCGAGGCTGGCTATGGTATGAACCTTATAGCATTAAGTTCGAGTAGACTTGTGCCATGTTAGTCTGTGTGAACTCAGTTTTTAGGTCGCTTGCCTTATTACTTTAGCCTATCTCTAGTTATCATCATAGGCCAAACTCCAAGCGTTTACAAAAGTCATCATTAGTAAGGGGATAAAGGTATATAGTAGTGGCTATTGATTACTTTTAAAATGGGTTAAAATGAAATACTTCTATAAATTAGGGGCAAAATAGATGAGCAAATATATTGAAAGAAATTTCATTTATGGATATAGGTTGCCACACCACATAATCTTAAATAACGAAGTATAGTTCTAGGGAAAAACTAAGTAGCTCTTGGAGAACTAGGGAATAGAGCGCCATAAGCCCTTTCTTTATAGGCCACAAGCAAACGGTGTAGTAGAAGTAGCCAACAAAAACATTAAGAAAATATCACAGAAAATGACAATCAATTAAAAGGATTAGGTGGAGATGTTACTTTTCACACTTTGAGGTTATAGAACAACAACCAGAACTTTAATTGGTGCAACATCATACTCATTAGTGTATGGAATAGAAGTAGTATTATTGGTTGAGGTGGAAATTCCATCTTTAGGGATGGTTTTGGAAGTAAAAATTATAAAAATAGAATGTGCACATACAAGATATAAAGAGTTAGTGTTGGTAGATGAGAAGTGAGTAAAAGCCCTATATCACATGCAGCTATAATAGAAAGGATTAGCCAGAGCATATAACAAGAAAGTAAAACCATGCTCATTTTAAGAGGAAATCTTATGTTAAAATAAGCTAAACTAATGTTAATTGATTCTAAATGAAAATTCAAGCCTAAATGTGAAGGCCCATATATAGTTAAAAAGCTAGATATCAGATTTGGAAGGTAATGAGTTTTTAGAACCCATGAACATGGATATGCTTAAAAAGTACTTATGTTAATAAAAAAGAGATTTAGTACACTATGTCAAAAAATTAAAAAGGGTGGCTTAGGCAAAAGTTAGGACACCCCGATGAGGTGAAAACTTAGAAATAGTCACTTTATGCAAAAGTTAAGGGCATTGAGGGAAAATGTTCAACCAAGAAAACTTGTAAAGGCTAGTTGATAATGGCAGTAATATTAAGGACAATTAATATATATGCCATAATGAAATGAGTCAAGTTATGGTGCCAAAAATGCTTTTTAATAATAATCATTTTTCAAAATTACCTTTTAGTGAGAAATACTATACAAGTTAGTAAATTCTATCTATGTACAAAGTTTCTTTCCAAATGTAAATGATATAACTTTGTGTTTTCTCTTTAATGAAAGTGTTCTATTGTCTCTCAAAGAATTTGTAATCAAATTGTAGTAATTTCCATATGTATTTATATCACTAGTTTTAGAATCAAGCATATTCCTCAGTATAAGGTGGTGTTCCCATAAGTTAGGAAAAGCATGCAAGAAATGTTGAGTCAAATCTCCACCTTAAAAACCTAGTGGTTTAGGCAAAACTCTCTACTTCAATCCAAACTACCTTTGGACTTCATGAAGGATAAAAAGTAGCATGTCTCAAGCTGATTAATGGAACACAATAAGAATGATGAGATATGGAAAAATGGGAAATCTTTCGCCAAAGGCACATTCACCTAATTTCACATATAGTGATGCCTTTAAGCCACATAACTTACTCTTCCTTGGAGTTGAACTTCCTCTCAGTCTTTCTTGAACAATGGTGATTAGGCATATAATGAATCAAAAGCTTTTTAGGAGGTTCTAATAATAATTTTAGCTTCTCTTATAACCATATCTAAAAATATCTGTTAGATTGGAAAATCCATTATAGACCACTTAAGCAAAAGTTAGGCATAACCCACTAATGTGAAAACCATTATCGATACACTAGGCAAAAATTAGGGTAGAAGAGCTTGCTAGTGTTAAAACCCTTACATGCGCATTAGGAAAAAATTAAAGTAAAATGTTCACTAAAGGGAAAACCCAAAAGGGTTCTTTAGGCAAAAATTAGGACAATGAAAAAATAATAAAAAATCATACCTACAAAAAAAGAGGGCTTTCAGTCATGAATCTAGGATCTTTCATCTTTAGAGCATGCATCATTCAAATGGTTTTAACAAGAATGAGATAGAATGGGTTACCTCCTAATAGAATCCTATCTAATGCTTGAAGTATCTTATAATCATAAGAGTTATCTTCACTTGTTATTATTAGTAAATCTCCTAAAATGCACAAGAGGATACATTTGGCCTATCCTAAATTTATAGGAGCAAGGTGGCTAGTGAACTCTAAGATAGCTTCCTATAAGATAGGATCTATTCCAAGAATGAGCTTTTAAGCTATTAAGGGTAACATTCCCAAAGTAGGTATTGCATCTATAGGGTAATAGTCCTTGAAATAAGGATGGATGATAGAGGTGTTTATGGAAAGATTAAAATTGATGATAGTAGCAAACTTGTCTATAGTGGAGGGTAATTTCTTAGTTATTAAGGTTAAAAACATGGAAAATTAGATCCTAATAGTGTATAATAGTTGATAAGAAATTGAATTCTATCTTTAATTTCTTCAACAATTAAATAGCAGAAAAAAGGGATAAGAATTGTGGAATCCCAAGTTGTCTTGGAATTGAGAATGTGGGAAAATTGATAAGCAAAAAAAGGGTTCATAATGGACTATGCACAAATAAGCCAAGCAAGGGGTTATTTATAGGCTTCGTCCAACATAATCCTATTTTTACAAGGATTTAGTCATTCTAAACATGCTATAAGGTCTATGTAGACCTATAATCTAAAATTGATGTCAAAGTCCACATGGACCTTTCACACTCTTGTTTGCATGAACTTACTTCATAAATATACCTCTACAAACCAATCCCAAAGTAGTCTATATAGACCTATGATAACATAATTCAAAATATTGTGAGATATTTTATAATTTTTCTTTATACATATTTAAAGACAATCATGATCATTCATGGGAATGTATTAAAAAAGTTTTACAAATTTCAAAAGTTATGAAATATATTGTTCTAAAAGTATATGTGTAAGAATGGGGCATATGAAATAGTGCTAATAAAGGTTAGTCTTCCCTCATCTTTTTCTTTGCTCTTTGTGTCCTCATCATTAGTTGAGAGTACCAACTTCTTAGCCATCTTGAAGGTCCCCATCTTCCTTCTAGCTACTTATAGGGATGCCACTTTCTTTGCAAGCTCATTCTACAAAGAATGAAGGATCAATATATTAAAACATACTTGTATTTTATGTATTTCACAAGCATTACTACCCATTATTTTAATAAGTGTTGCAAGAAACTCACTAAAAGTGTGAGAGACTCATCTATCATGGCTTGCTTGAAAGCCTCTACCACCTATGTAGTCCTCTCTATTAGAGCTCTCTAAACCTATATACGTAAGCAATAGGCCTGACCAAATGACAAAAATAAAGATAATTAAGATAAAAAATTATTAGTGTAATGTCAACATAATTAAAAGATACTAGCTAACAATCCATAATTCATAGGTAAATGGACCCGAGCTCATTGTATTGATCATATCCCATGTAGTTAAACTTTAGGACATTTGTTAGTGTCCTACCCATTTCACTTAGCATAAGATTAGGCTTAGAAATGGTCATGAAGCTATGGCCATAATCTCTACTACTAGTTAAAGGAGGAGCATGTGTGCTAGGAGTGGGTATAACCTTGGGCCATAAAGTGGACTATTTGAGCTAGGAGCACTTCTTCTCCTTTTTCTTGATAAAGAGGAAAGCCCACCCTTGAAAGTTAGAGTAGAAGCTTATAAAACAAATGAAACCAAATCAAAAATAAAAAAAAATGTAGAATCATAAGCTTTTAGAATTAGATAGATACTTGTATGAAAAGCTTATAAGTGTACGACACTCTTAGCAGTAGGTGAGCAATGGCCCACATAGTGTAGTCACCACTATCTATCACCAAAAATGCATCACTAGAAGGTTTAGTAGACATAATTTGAATGAATTATAGATCATCAATATACCTCCCAAACAATATCATCTTAAGAGGGCTCTATCACACATGTCTAATAGTTAGTCCTATATGCCAGCTCAACACTCACTTCTTGAGATACTAAGAATAAGCTTTAAGAGTGGTTAGAAGAACTCTTTGAGATGAAAGCTTTAGAATATAGATCAAAGAAAGAGATAAATCTTCTTATAGGAATCCCTACCAAGATAAATCAACTTGTATAATAAGAAATCAAGTAAATGCTCGTTCAAAATTTTGACTAATGAGTGCCTAACTCTTTGAATTTCATTTTTTTTGTAGATTTACTTATATCATTCCAAGCATGGTTGCTCAGATATTATTTGTTGTAATAAAGATGATGTAAGCTATGCACCTTCCATTTGATGTACCCACTTATATCTCATGGGGTAATACTTGGGCAAATCTAACTCATGGGTGAGCCAATAGATGCAGCTCATATGCTAAACCTATAAACATAATATGCAAGTCAGATATTAAATTCCTTATGTAGAGAGCAAAAGTAAGAATGAGTTTAAGTGCTTACCAAAACTTTATAAACAAAGCCTTAGATGAATCTATGGTTCTTTCAAGTTCGAATAGCCATATCCAAACTTTTATACATCCACCTAAGGGATGAGGAGCACTAGTTCTAAGCTCTTATTTCTTTAATCTTCTCTAAACTAGAGAGAAAGCTCTAACTGATGTTGCCATTAACATTGGCCAAAAGAGTGGTTCCCAAAAGATAAAGAATGAAAGAGCAGGTATACTGATCAATCTCAAGCTGAGCTCTAAGGGCTATGTTGACCATCTTTCATATAGGTTTGTACAACATATACTTCCATATCATTCCTATGGAACAAAGCTAAGAAAGTCCCTGATCTCATAAACTTGCAGCATAGGATAGAAATAGTAGGTGTCAAATGCAAGAGCCCATCCAAAATAAGGCACACTAGTGATAAAGGCCCAATCAAATAGTGTGATAGTTAGCTCATCAAATGGGAGATGAAAAGTGTGAGTCATGTCCATCCATCTATCTGAGAGAGTTCTTAGCACCTGCAAATCCCTTGGGAAATTACCACTAATCAAGTGGTTGATGAATATTTAAAAGCTTGTCAGCTTTTCACGATCCTTAATTGATGCAAGCATGACAACAAACCACTGTTAAGGGCAAAACAATATCCCTCCAAATTTAGTTGGGTCTACATAAGAAAGAAAGAGGTAAGTATTCATATTATGCATAAAATCTCATAAAATTAACATATGGCTCATTTTTCAATTTTCAAGACATAATAAATGCAGCATAGACTAACTTAACAAAAACTAGAGTCTGCACAGACTAATTATAAAGGAAAGAATAAATAAGTTTGCATGGACATTACACCTAGCCAAGTTCATACAAAGCACACAAAATTTATAAGAAATATAAATAAAAAGATGGAAAAATGATAGCAAAAATCAATTTCAGACATGTATAAGTTTACACAGACATAATAGTACACAAAACATGTATAGATGACTAGATTTTAGGTTTTGAATTTTACTATGGATTCAAACTTTGACTCGACTCAAAAAGCTTATGATGTGATCCAAATTAGAGAAATCAGCCTAAGCCTTCCCTTATTGACACTAGCAAAGCCCCCATGCTATGGAATCATTCATTTTTAGGACTACAATAATAGCTAAAAACAAGCTTCAGCAACAAGGCAATAACCTAAAACACTAGTCTATATGGACCAATATATAGCAGATCCGTATAGGCTCGTTTACTCAATGTCTATATGGACTAACTTATAGCCAACCTAAATGCATTAAGCCTATAGCCCATGGTCCACCTAAATCACCAAAGCCTAAGGTGTCATTTTTCCATACAATAAAGTCTACATAGACCTTATTCCAAAAAGCCTCTAGAAAATCAATAGTTCAAATAGGAATCTAATTCCTAATCCTATCAGAATTCCCATTCAATTGAATGGGAGAACCCTTACAAGACCCTATAAATACCTCTTTTATCAACTTATTTCACCACCACAGACAACCACCAATTATCAAAAGTTAACAGAGAAAACTTTACTAAAGGATTCACTTTAAGATCTAAGGCCTCTTTCTTGTTCTTTTCATTCTTCCCATTCTTTTAATCATTTTATTCTTTAACCGAAAATTTCTTAGGTTTAATTAACATGTGAGATGATTTTATGTAATTTCTATATCAATTACATGAGTAGGTTAACATTTTAAATAGTTTTAAACATAATT
>CANXYI011104453.1:0-10667 GCA_948208565.1 Hura crepitans | reverse complement strand
GGTGATTGAAAAATTCAAAATAGCCTTTATAACTAAATGGGGGACATATTACTACAAGGTGATGCCTTTTAAAGTAACAAACATAAGAGCAACTTACCAACGGATGGCTACCAAGCTTTTCCATAACATGACACATAAGGAAGTTGAGGTCTATGTGGGTTGATATGATGGTGAAGTCTATTGAAAAGGAAGGACACTTCAAAGCATTAGAAAAGTTCTTCCAAAGATTAGACCAATTCAACATAAGGCTTAACCATAAAAAGTTCATTTTTGGAGTCAAGTTAGGAAAGTTGTGTGGGATTTGTGGTTAGTAGAAATAGGATTGAAGTAGATCTAGACAAGGTAAAAGTGATCTTGAAAATGCCTATACCTCGATCAAAAAAGGAAGTTAAGGGATTCCTAGGTAAATTGTAATATATCACCTAGTTCATAGCCCAACTTACATTAGTTTGTGTGCCTATATTTAACTTATTACATAAAGGACAACCAAAAGAATGGAACGAAGATTGTGAGAAAGTTTCAAAGCCATCAAGTAGCACTTAACCAAACCTCCTATCCTAAGAGCACCAAAACCTAGAAAATCTCTAATCCTATATTTGGCAGTTGAAGAATCTTCCATATAAGCTCTCATCGCATAAGCAGATGAGTTTGGGGTTGAAAATGTAGTCTATTACCTAAGCTAAAAATTGCGCCCATACAAACAAAAGTATGTAGAAGTGGAAAAGATATGTTTAGGAGTAATTTAGGTCTCCAAAAAACTGTGCTATTACTTTTAATCATATAAGGTAAAGGCCGTAGCAAAACATGCTCCCCTTAGGTACTTGTAAACTGCACCTTTTTAATAGGTAAGATGGGCCATTAGATCTTACTTGTGTAAGAGTTTAACATCTCTTATGTGACTAATAAGATGATTAAGGTCCAAATAGTAGCTAAATTCCTAACACAACACCCAATAGAAGGAAAACAAAAAGAATTTGAGTTTTTAGATGAACACTTGGAGGTAATATCCTAAGAAGGATGGAAAATGTTCTTCGTTGGAGCTGTAAACCAAAAACCCATAGGAGCAAGTGTATTACTCATCAATCCAAAAGGTGAGCATATCTTCCTAGCCAGGAAGTTGGAATTCCATGCAACTAATAATGTAGCAAAATATAAAGCATGAGTCTATTGCCTCGAAACTTTATACCAATTGGGGGCAAAAGTAATTGATGTATATGGGGATTCTATGTTAGTCATACAACAAGTGAAAAGTAATTGAGAGATCAAGGATGAGGATTTAAGCAAGTATGTTAGAATACTTATGGATATATCAGAAGGATTTGATCAATGCACATTTTATCACATCCCTAAATAACAAAACCAAGTTGCAGATGCCCTAGCAACTTTGATATCAGTCTCAAACCTCAACAAAATGGATTGTCCTAAACCCATGTACTTTAGCAAATACATATTCCCTACCTATACAAGTATAGTTAGCACTACAATAGAACAAACCAAGGTCAATTTACCTTGGCACCATGACATCTAATTAACCATAGAAATAGATTGCTATAACTTTGTTAGGAAATGTCATAAGTTTTAGATTTATAGAAACCTAAGTCACCTAGCCCCTAATGACTTAACTAGGTTTATCATCTCCCTAGCCATTTTCAATATAGGGAATAGACATAATTAGGGAAATAAGGTTATCAGCTACTAGAGGACATAGATATATAATGGTAGCAATCAATTATTTCTCAAAATAGGTTAAAGCTAAATCTTTTAACAAATTAGGAGCAAAATAAATGTTGAAATTTTTTAAAAGAAACATCATCTACATGTATAGATTGCCACAAGAAGTCATCATGAATAATAGAGTACAATTTTAGGGTGAAACTAGGCAACTCTTGCAAAAATACAAAATTAAGCATCACAAGTCTTCTCTGTACCGACCTTAAGCCAATAGGGTAGTAGAATCAGCTAATAAGAATATCAAGAAAGTTTTCCAAAAAATTATAGTTACCTACAAAGATTAGGCAAAAATGTTATCCTTTGCACTATGGCATTATAGAACAACTATTAGGGCATCTACACAAGCCATGCCCTATTCGTTGGTTTACAAAATGGAAGCAGTATTGCTAATAAAAATTGAAGTTCCTTCACTTAGGGTTATACTGAAATAGAAATACTAGAAGCAGAATAGGTTAGAAATAGATATAATTAGTAGACATTAATTGATGAAAAATTACTTAAAGCTCTTCATCATATGCAATTGTACTAAAAAAGAATTGCCAGAGCTTACAATAAGAAAGTCAAGACTAAACCCATGTAAGAAGGTGATTTGGTACTAAAGCAAACTAGGCCTTTGTTGTCAAATCCTAGGGGAAAGTTCAAGCCTAATTAGGAAGGTCCATACTTGGTCAAGAATATATTCAAAATTAGAGGTGTTAAGATCTCAAACTTAAAAGGTAATGAATTCTCAAAACCCATCAATGTGGATAAGCTGAAAAAGTACATCTATTAAAAAATAAATCTGTTAAGTAAAAAAAATGACAGCTTAGGCAAAAGTTAGGACACCCTAATAAGGTGAAAACCTATCAGGCACTTTATGCAAAAGTAGGGGCTTTGAGAGAAAATGTCTAATCAAGAAAACCTTTTCAAGGCTGATTAATAATGAAAGTATCATTAATGGGAAATTAATACATTTGCCAACATAAGTAGCTTAGTTTGAAATGTAATTAATGGGGAGAATGCTTTATTCATGATCATTGGTAGGCAATGTTCTATTAAGTGAGAAAAATCATACAAGTAACTGAACCTTAAAAAAAAGAGTCTAAATACATCTTTTCTTTTTAAACATAGAAGTTTTATCCTTATATTTTCTCTTTAGTACTAATTTCCTATTGTCTTTAAATGCATTTAGAATCTAATCTTTGTAATTATCACTTGTATTCATGTTATTGTTAGTTGCATAATTAGGCATATCTCTCAATATTGCATGATGCTTCCACAAGTTGGGAAAAAATGCGAGAAATGCTGGGTATGCGAGAAATGCTAGGTTAAAAGTCCACCTTGTAATCCCAAAGGTTTAGAAGGGATCCTTTGCATCAAACCAAATAGTCATTAGATCCAAGAAGGGGTATAAATTGTATCATGCCTAAATCCTATCAAAGGAACACATCCTGAATGACAAGATAGAGAAAAATGGGTGATTTTCCACCAAGGACATCTCTATCAGATTGGAATAGTAGTACTAAACCATTTAGTCCATAGATTATAAGTGCTAAATTTTTGCTCAAGCTTCCATTCACAATGGCTATTCGAAGTATACTTAATCCAAAGCTTTTTCGAAGGAGGTGTAAGCATCTTCATTTTTTCTTGCAACCAAATCTTAAAATAATAATAATCATAATCATAATAAAAATAATAATAAAATGCCATTAGGTTGGAAAATCTATAAAGGGCCACCTAAGCAAAAATTAGGCAAACCCGCTAGTGTGAAAACCCTCATAGGTGCCCTTGGCAAAAGTTAAGGTCAAAATGAAAAAAATGAAAGCTAGAGGGAAAACCTATAAGGGCTCTCTAGGCATACCTATAAAAGAAGTGGGCTTCTAAATATAAAGGTAATGTCCCCTCTCTTTAAAGCATCTAATTTAAATGGTTTCAGCTAAGAAGATGCTAAAAAGGTTATGATTGGAACAAATTTTAGTCAAAATTTGGAGGACCTTAAAATCATAATGCTCATCTTTGAATTTGGCTATCGACAAGTTGCCAAAAATGTATAGTAACATGTATTTAGCCCACTCAATTGAGTTGAGAGGAAATTTATGAGCATGATCTAAAATTACTTGTAGAGAAATTGGTTCTACATCAAGAATCACTTTTTATGCCATAGAAGGAGAAATACCCAAAGCAAGGATAATATCCATTGGATAATACTCCTCAAAAGATGAAAGGGCCAAGGGATCATCTGAAGTAACTTTATAATTCAAAATAGTAGCAAATTCTGTAATAGTCAGGGGAATCTTATGGTGATTGAATACAAATACATGGAAAATAAGGTCCCTATATTGTACAATAGTATTCAAAAAGTTGTGGTCAATCCTCACTTTTCTCAAAAACCTAAAGCCATAAAAGGAAGCAAGGATGTTTGAAGTCTAAGAAGCCTTTGATTCTGAAATTTTGGATAATTGTTTATTAAAGGAGAGAGAGACATAATGAAGTATGGCATGAACAAAGGAGAATGGAGGTATTTATAGGCTTCAACCCTCACCATTCTTTTTCCTACAAAGATAAGGAATCCAAAACAAAAAAAGAAGTCTACACAGACCTTAAAAAATCTAGAGTTGACATCATAGTCCACACAGACTAATTAAGATAGGTCCATAATAGTGCTTGTTACCAATTAAGAAAAATGTCTATATGGACCTTTGTGTACCATGTCCACACGACTAAGAACTATTAAGTTTTTTTAAGCAAGTCTTACTAGAAAAGAAATTCATTTCATGAATTGTCGTTCAAATATGATATTCAAGTGTTTTGTCATTAGTTATCAAATATTTGTATATAATGATGCAAAATTGTATTTAAAATAAAAGATTATGTACTGATGTGTGTATATACAAAAGTGGGGCCTATTTACAAGAAAAATAATAATTTTGCCATTTACTCAACTTTTCAGTATCATCTTTATCTTCAGTATTCTCATTATCAATCAAAAGCACTAGCTTTTTAGAAATCTTCAAGGCCCTTAATTTTTTTGAAGTCTTATGAAGAGCAGTAACTCTCCTTGACAACTCACTCTATAAAAGAACAAAAGATCAATACATGATATGCATACATACACACTTACATAAACTAACCATTATAGGAAATTACTTATAGCAAGGACTCAAGTCTCATCAATCGTTGCCCTTCTAAAAGCTTTTACTATATGAGCAATCCTTTCCACCAGAGCCCTCTTTACTTGTTCAAATTAAGACAAGAGGGTCATATCAAATTAGAACAACACAATGAGCAATAAAAAGTAGTAAAATGTATTATACTAGTGTAGTGTTCTCAGCTCAATGGGAATTGGACAATTGTCCTTAATAAAAAGGCGAGCAAAGGACAACTCTCTATCTATGCCATAGCACATGTAGCTTAGCTTTGGTATGTTAGTTAATGTACCCATAACTTTATTAGGTAGTAATGACTAACCAATAGGCGTATTAGAGACTTCACTCTTAGTAGTATGAGCGGGAGGATGTGAAAATAAAGAACAAAAAGAACTAGGAATAGTCCTCACCCTTTTTCTTGCTAAAGAAGATCTAGCTTTAGAGGAGGTGGTAGTAGGCTACAATAGAATACATTGTTAGAAGATGTTTTCAAAATAATAATAGTAATAATAATAATAATAATAATAATAATAATAATAATAATAATAATGAGCAAAAGACTAAGCAATTCACTTATGGAGGAGAAGGTCCTAAGCTATAAGGAACTTAAGGCAGTAGGTGAGTAGATGCCCAAGAAAGGTAACTTTATCTATTGCTCTCAATAAATGTACTCCCTGGGATACTGGTAGTCATGCCTTGCACAAACTCTAAATCATCCATATACCTCCCGAATAACATTAAATCGGAAGGACTCTGAGGGACATGTCATGCATCAGGCCTATTACTCTCTTTCCTAAAAGCTATAAGTAAGCATCTAGAGTGGTCAACAACATTCTATAAGAAGACAATTCTCAAGGAAAATGTAAAAAATCTGGCATCTTGCAAGAAGATCCACCTTGCCAAGTCAACCTATAAAGGTGAGTGTTAGTTATAATCACCTAAATTGCTAATAATGAATTTACATGTGTAGGAAATAATTACATCAAACCAAGTCCTAGAACTAAGACACTGGCAATGCATCATCAGAGAAGATGTATTCCAAAGTAGTGAGGATGGTCGAACCCATCTGTCCATCACTGGGTATTAATAAGGGATGTCTAGCTCATAAGGTTAAGGCAATAAATGTAGCTCATATGCCTAAACCTACAAAAGCAAAAGCACAAGGTTAAAATTATAAAAGACCATATGAAGCTAACAAGGGATTAAAAAAATTAATTACTAAAACACTTGACACAAAAGCCCTGAATAAATAAATGGCTTTTATTGGTACAAACAGCAATGTCTAAGCTTTAAAAAACCCAACGAATAGAGGAACAACACTAGTTCAGAGATCCAATGTTCTCAACCTACTTTAGGATAGCAAGAAAGCAGCATCTCATAATGCCATTAGCATTAGCAAATAATGTTGTGCTAAGCAAATAGAGGAGGATGTAATATACATACTAATCAACCTCAGACTAACCTAATAGAGTTACATCCATCTTCCTCTTATGTGAGTAAGTACATCAAATGCTCCTAGAGTGATCTTAAGGGACAAAACGTAATAACTCCCTCACCTCCTATAGTTAAAGTGAGGGACAATAGTAGCAAGTGTAAAAAGTGATGACTCACCCTATGTAAGGCATTATAATGATAAAAGCCCAATCAAAGGATATTATGGCCAGTTCTCTAAATGATAGATGCAATGTATGTATCATGTCTATCCACCTATCCAGAAGAGCTCCAAGAGCCTACAAGTCTTGATAAAAATCTTTTGCCAACTAGGTGATAGACAAACATCTGGAATCCCATCACTCTCACTTTATTCTTAAATGGGATAGGCATTATAGATTACCATTGTTGAGGTTTAGATAGGGTGCCCCCACATTTATGATGTGTCTACAAAAAGAGAAACACATGTGAGTAAGACAAAAGTCTGCACGAACTAAGAATTCAATAAGGATGTCTGCACAAACCACAAGCAGATGGGTCACAATAGGTCTGCAAGAATTACAAATATCTTGAATACACAAACATGTAAAGAGTCCTCATGGACAATGTACATAAGTAAACATAAGTTTGCATGAACTCTATATAGTTTTCTAATAAGTTTGCGTGGACTTACTAATCTACCACATACAAAATAACTCAAAATCTAATGCTAGCTATACAGGAACTAGTAAAGTTAAGTTAAGGTCTGTATAGACTGAGCTTGCCCTAGGCAAAATAAGTATGCATGGACCTATCAAACTAGAGATGGAAAATAAGTTGAAAATAAAGTGAAAGGTGGCCAACATCACAATAGGGCACAAAGAGGTAAGTAAGTGTACCTAGGGTCATACATCCAAGCAAGCATGGTGGGCCAAATCAGCTAAAATAGGAGTTAGTTTATTGATGGAGATCCCATTCACTGAAGCATCATTCTATGGGCTGTTAATAGCCATGGAGGGCATAAAACCCTTTAAAACTAGTGTGGATTTGTTTTTCACTAGTGGAGGAGATGAAAAAGGAGATTTAATACTCATCAGAGCTTCCTTTCATGACGTGGTTTCACCAAAGGAAGTCGAGGGATAGTTGCCAGAGGGGAGAGTCACCATTAGACTATGTTTTCTTAAAAGAAAATAAAAAATAGAGGTATGAAAATGAAAAAGAAAAGAAAGAGAGACAAATAGTTATTGCTATCATAAAAGTTTAAACGGACTTATTGTCCTAATGTCCACAGAAACTTCATTTCAGCATAGTCCAGACAGACCTACTATAATTATAACCATATGGTCCTACTACAATCACAGCTGCACAGACTTATTTTACTTTTGTCCATATGAACTTAATTCACTTATAACAATGTGATCTTCATAAATTGTTCAATGCTACATCAAGAGCTAGGTATGTATCACAAAATTGCTATATCAAACTAATATTAATTCCCATCACATTTTTTTTGTAGGACTTAAATTCTCTCATATTTGTCTCCATGTCCAATAAAATTTTCTAAGGTTCAACTTTATGTTCAATCTAATGTTGTCAAGTTAAATTTCACAATTCTTTTGGATTTAACCTAACAAACCAATCCATAATTCTTTCACAGCTTAACAAGCTAATCCATAATTTTTACATTTAGCCTAATGAGCCAATTCAAAATTATCTTCTATCAAATTAAACCTCGTCAGTCAAACAACATTTGCTATTATCAAAATAACTTCCATCTATTTAAACTTAATCAGCCAAATAACCTTAGTTACCTATATTTGGAAGGAAGAAGTAAGCTTTTGTAATAATTCAGAGGTAGGCATTTATATTCAATGTAGCCTCACTTTAGGTAAGTACTTCTTACTCTTGTACTTTGGCATACACTATAATTTTGGCATTTCATAGCACACACTAAAGTGGGGGCAACTGTAGACACCTCACCTTTTATCCTATGATGATCACTATAGATTGCCCTTAAGCAATACAAGCTCCTTACGAACTAAGTCCACATAGACTTATTTTAGGGTCTACATAAATATACTCTACCTAGGTCCATACTAGCCTAGTCAACTCTACCAAGCCTAAGGCCTATGGTCCACCAAGACAAGGTCTAAATTTATGTCTTTATAGGCTAACTCAAACCTAGCCTAAAGCCCACAGACTAGTGGGAAAGCATAAAACCTAAGTGTGCATGGAATAAGCTGTATAAGTCTATAGGGACTTACCGATGCAAAATCTTCCAAAAGTGTGATTTTCCTATTTAGAATATGAATACTATTCCTATTAGGATTCTACTTCCTTTAAATGGGAAACCCTTAAAACCTAAGCCTCTAAATACTTTTCTAGTGTATGTGAAAAAGGGATGTTAGGAATCAAATTGATAATAAAAAAATAAACCCATCCCCAAGTCTAAGAGAGGACTCCAAAGAGGAATTGCTCTAATAATCCTATTATCTTTATTAATAATAATTCTTTCTAGACTCCTAAACCTTAGTGCTATTGCTTAAAGAGTTTATTCACAAGGTAATATCTGAGGCCTCTTTTTGTATATATTCTTGTTGTTTTTCATAGACCTATAATCTCTAAGGATTGATCACAAGTGAAGAGATTTTGTGTAATCCCAACATTAATCGTAGGAGTAGGTCATGATTTTAAGTTATTTCATAATTTGTAAATAATTGTCATTATATCATATTCACTTTAATTGTATGGACTTAATTGTAAATATGCTGAAGTCCGCACATTAATTTCTTGACATGTGTATGATATGTTGTCTATATGGACTTATGTTTAGTAATAGTCTTTTAAGTGTCTTATATATCATGCTTTAATGTATCTTATTTCATTTGTTAACATTATTCTATGATGTTGCCATGTTGTTTAAATTATTTCATCTTCTAAAATACATGTTGTCAATATGTCAAAATTATTGTACAATCCACACGGACTCCATCTCATAATGAATGTAATTAGTACAGATGATCTTATTTTGTTCTTGTACATTTTATCTTTAAGTCCACACGGACTCTCTTTCATAAGGAACGTAGTCCACATAGACATCTACTTTGGATTTCAGTTTCATATATATTTATCTCTTGTCTTCGCTATTATTCTATATGAATCTTTTATCTAGTACCATTAAGCATATTCTTTTAGAGTTATATACAAATGACCCTTCTCACTAGATTCAAGGTTTGGATGGATATAATGACCATTTTAAGTTGTAGTTTGCAGGACATATACCAGAGCTACATAGAGTTCACACAGGTTAATTGACATATAAACGAGACTAAGTGTTTTACTTTATTTATTTTGATTTTGTATTCTTTCTATTTCACTTTTTATTTTGGGTTGAAATAATTAGTTAAACAACTTGTTTTACACATCAATTGACTAATATTCACATCAAATGATTTTTTACATAATTAATTGATGTTTTCATAATAAAATAGATTTAGTTTTCACTTAATAAAAAATCATATAAAAGATGTATTTTAAAAGGCTAATCTCCTAGAGAAGGGAGTTGGGCAATTATAGCCAATTCCTATGGAATTATAGGCAATTATCAGGTCATACCACAACTAAATGAATGACCTAATTTTTGGACCTACAATATACCTTATTGTATGCTTTAAATACTGTAATTTATTCTTAATCATGTAAAGGTGATATTGATGCTTAAGTCTAATGCATGCTTGCTTGACAAGAGACTAATAAATGTTACAATATAAAAAAGAAGGCATATTATTCGGGTATAAATAAGATTTGAATTTTGAACCTTTCTGGTATAAAAGATTAGAGTTTTGGGTGTAGAGGCCAGGTAGTGACTCTACTAACCACTCTCATCCCTAGTAAAAATACATAATCTCTATAGTAGGCATTTCTAAGATTGCTTTTACCTTATCCAAATCTTTCTTGATCTTATTTTTACTGACCATAAATCCTAATAATTCTCTTTATATGACTCCAAAAATACACTTCTTAGAGTTGAGCCTCATGTTGAATTGGCCTAATCTTTAGAAGAACTTTTCTAATGCTTTAGAGTGTCCTTCCCTTTTAGTAGAATTCACCATTATATGATCCACATAGATCTCAACTTCTTTGTGCATCATATCATGGAAAATCTTAGTAGCCATCCATTGGTAGGTTGCTCCAGCGTTTTTTTTCCAAAAGGCATCACCTTATAATAGTATTTGCCCTATTCAATTTTAAAGGCCATTTTGCATTTGTCAATCACCTTCATTAAGATCTAGTTACACCTCAAAAATCCATCAACAAATGAGTACATGCTTGCCATAGCTGCACTGCCAACTAGTGCATCAATGTGGGGTAAGGGAAAGTTATCCTTATGGCATGCTTCAT